>PISX010022508.1:0-31572 GCA_004024625.1 Mellivora capensis | reverse complement strand
AGGTTTTGAACACAGGAATGATGGGCTGTAATTAGTACCTGTAAAAGGATATTACTGTATGGAGAATGGAAGCTGGAGGTCAAAAGCAAAATCGGGGTGTCCCATTAAGAAATGTTGGTGACAATGGCTTGTCCATACCTGTTGGTAGTGATAACACAGTAGAAAAGAGTGTCAATTCTAGAAATACTTTCATGGTGAGATGACACAATTTATTGGTAGGTTCTAGCTGTGACCCCAGTTACTGCTCTAGGGAAGATGGGCATGTAGGAGGAAGGGACAGATTTATTAGAGATGTCTAAGTGCTTTGTGTCCCAATAAGCAAAGTCACATTTGGCACTCTTGTGTCTTCTCTTTTCACCTTCCTTTGTGATTTTGATGTGGAAAAAGTGTTTGCTCTGCTTTGAAGAAAAATGGTGACCTGTGGTGTTTTCTACTGTTACCGTTCATTCGCTCCACAGAAATTAATAGAGTCCTCATTAAGTGTTAGGCATTACATCAAGCATGAAGACTATAGTGGTCCCTGCCCACATGGAGGTTTCAGTCTAGCAGGAGAAACCTTTCACAAGTAAGTCCACACTGATCTGTGTTCCATACTAAGGAAATTTTGACCACGACATTATAGATGTGTTGAACCAGAGAACTCTTGGTTGTGGAGATGGGGCTGTGCACAGCATCCCTGGTCTCCACCCACTAGAGGCCAGTAGCATCTCCCACCAAGTTGTGACGACCAAAAATGTCTTCTGACATTGTCAAATATCCCTGGGTGGGCAGGGGTGGTGGTGGTGGTGGTGGGAATTGTCCTCACTTTAGAACTCAGGCCCTAATTCCAGTTCCTGGTGCCCGATGACAGGAAGCAGTAGAAGCACTACTACAGGCAATTTCAGAAGCTTACTCTCCTCACCCACTAGGTCTGAGACGGGTTTTTTGCCTCTTAGTGATGGAGCCAAACTTGCAATATGTGAAGTCTTTGTGTAACATTTGAGGTGGAACCAGTCTCCTTTTGATTCTTTATTCAGTCGGGTTGAGCACAGGAAGTATAGCATTGCATGTTATTAGCAGTCTGGGAAGTCAGGAGAGAGCCAAATGACTTATTTTAAGTCAAGATACACCAATTTGGATCAATTTGCACTGCCCTGAAAATATGAGGTATCAAAAGACATTTTCAGCTTTCACAGTCCAAAAATGTCATAACAGTACTACTATAATATGTTGCATTTTGGAGGTTAGTTCTACCAAGTTCATATGTTCAATCATACAAAGAAGTGTGTAGCTTTGACTTACTCTACTTCCACAGCCCCCTCGTCTTCAAAGCGTGGTGCTTGTTAATTCTACACTTGAGTTGAGGAGCAGATTCTGGAGCAAAGACAGATTCATGGACAAAGAAGACCACCACTCTGCTTTGCAACACCAATTAGCAAGAGTGGTGACTAGTCCTGATGATGATGGTGCTCATGCTTACTAAGTGAAATGAAAGTTATGCACTAGACATTGTGAACATTGCTTAATGTGTTATATTTCTTTAATGCTGGTAATCCTATAGTCATTGCTGTTTTTACCATTTTGTATGTGGTAGATTGAGGCTCCATCAGTGCCTTGCCTAGCTGCTCAGTTACACAGCTGGGATTCAAACATCTCAGCGTGTCTTCAGAATCCATTCTTTTTTTTTTTTTTAAAGATTGTATTTATTTATTTGATTGTATTTATTTATTTGATCACAAGTAGGCAGAGAGGCAGCCAGAGAGGGGGTTGGGGGGAAGCAGGCTCCCTGCAGAGCAGAGAGCCCGGATGTGGGGCTCGATCCCAGGACCCTGAGATCATGACCTGAGCTGAAGGTAGAGGCTTAACCCACTGAGCCACCCAGGCACCCCCAGAATCCATTCTTTACCTCTTTTTGAAACTGCCTCTACAGGCATTATTAATGGATCATGTTACTCTTTTCCACTGAGTCCAAATATGGCCTCAGGGTCCTTCTCAACACGGGCCACTGCCATGTGGTCAGAGTTGGTATTTGAGGTCAAACCTACTTGCCTGTCAGTACCTTAATTCTTCTCCCTCAAGCATTAAGCTGTAAATTCTGAGATAGAACAGGAAGATACAGTCGATACATGTGAGTTAACATCCAGTGAACCTGTGAGGAAGGGGAAACATGGTTGAAATGTATCTTATAAGTAACAGTCCAGGATCCCCTGAACTTTAATCAATAGAACTAGTATTTTCCTGCTTACTCATTTCTTTCTTAATTTTGTAAAGGCAGATAGAACATCCTTTCTGCAAATGTGGTGTTCAGCAGACTTGTGGTATTGTCACATTGTTGGTCTTAGTCTTTCATTTTTGGAGACATCCCTAAATTTCTCCATTAGTAGAGATACCTTTGAGGATCAGTCCTGGGGATGTGTTTTTTTTCCAGATTAGAGTGTACAAAATCCAATTTGCCTTCGTGCACTGATTCAGTTCATCTTACATTCTTTGCTTTTTGGGTTGCAAAGAGTCCTTCCTAGCAGTCTAAAACCTGGAGGCTAGAGGGAGATTTTCTTCCTCTTATTCTTGCCATTTTGCTCTTTATTAGATCATTCATGGGTAGAGTGAGACTGGGCTGTGTCACCAGTTGGCACCTCAAAGCCTGAGATTGATTCTTTGTGCTATAGTAAATATACCAATGGAAGAGTTAGCTTACCTTTCCCTGTGAATGGCCTGTGAGTAAGATAAAGCAAATGGGCCAGCAACAAGCTTTGGCTAGGTAAAAATGTTAGACCAAAATATGATGGCACAAAGATGATAATAACACTGAATGACCAACACAATTGACTATATATTTTTGAAATTTTATAGATATAATTTTAAAATACAGTATGTTATAATGACTGTATCAGTGATTCCATTTTTAAAATATGGTCTGAAGACTAGTTTAAAAGTTTCTCTATTTTTAAAATTTAATTTAATTTAATTTTTCTTCAGTGTTCCAAAATTCATTGTTTATGCACCACACCCAGGGCTCCATGCAGTACATGCCCTCCGTAATACCCACCACCAGGCTCACCCAACCCTCCACCCCTCTCCCCTCCCAAACTCTCAGTTTGTTTCTCAGAGTCCACAGTCTCTCATGGTTTGTCTCTCCCTCCGATTTCCCCCCACTCACTTCTCCTCTCCATCTGCCAATGTCTTCCATGTTATTCCTTATGCTGCACAAGTAAGTGAAACCATATGATAGTTGACTCTCTCTGCTTGACTTGTTTCACTCAGCATAATCTTTTCTGGTCCCTTCCATCTTGATACAAAAGTTGGGTATTCATCCTTTCTGATGGAGGCATAATACTCCATTGGGTATATGGACCATATGTATTTTTACATGAAATATGAAAACACTCTAAAGGAATCAATGTTTTTGAGATTCCCAGATATGACCAAAGAATATGTTTCATCCTAGATTCAACATTAGGTAATATTTTTATGATTAATGGATAGATGGTTCATTTCCAATAAAATCTTAATTTCAGTTGGGTTCATTGTTTAAGGATTTCCCATCCCCATCTAAATTATGTTGCTAGGTATTAAGATTTGTTTCCCTTTAGGGTTCCCTGGGTGGCTCAATCGGTTAAGCATCTTCCTTCAGCTCAGGACCACGCTTGTGCACATCTGCGTGCTCTCTCTTTTTAATAAATAAATGTTTAAAAAACTTTAAAAAAAAGGATTTGTTTCCCTTAAAAAAAAAGTGATAGAACAAATTCCCTAGCATGGATAATACCCCAGTTCCACTTAGGGCCACAGCACTGTTTAAGGAATACTACTTCGTTAAGTCTTACTTTTCAAGTCTGGTTTAATTTTCCAGCTCTTGACTCTGCCTCAGTGTAACTGCCATCTAACCTCTTTAACACCAGAGCTCAGGAAAGTGATGACTTTAAATTTACAGTTGTTTCATAGGTTGTTAATGACCAAAAGAGCCTATCAATCTTGCTTACCAGAATTATATTTAACAAAGAAGACGGCCAATTACTGGACTGTTTGGTGATAGTTATTTTAATCACACTGACTGCCCTTCTTGGGGTGGAGAGCGATTAGCAGTAGAGACAGAAGACAAGCCATCCTGGCAATGTGGGGCTGATATTGGGAATTGCACTCCAGCGGGCAATTTGTCAGTTTGCTTAGGAAGTTCAAAACTCACTTTGTTGTATTTAAACACCACTGCGTATTTGACCAGCTACATCCCTTCTGATGATGTGAACATCTGCCAGTTTCTTTCACTCTTCCTCAACTTGCAAATTACAGGGTCACTATTTAGGGTGGACTGAGACTGTAGGCAGCTTCAGATGATAAGGATCTGACTAAATTTGGGGGTGGGACAGTGATCTCACCTCAAATCGTCAAAATGACATTGAGCTTGCAAATTTTGCTTTCATCTTTTTACCTTCAGTTCAGGGGCAGTGCAGTTATCCTATGTCTGCTTTTCAGCATTTCTTTAAATTTGATAGTCTTTAAAGAGCAGTTATGTTCTATTCAGGAAAATGCAAAAAAATCTCTAAGTGCTTATAGGTTCCTTGCTCCTCAAAGAATTTCAAATGGTGCTTCAAATGGGTCATTCTTCATGGCCATGTAAAATGACCATCCATGAATATTCAGTTTTTAAGGACCCTTTTATTTCATAAGGCAAAGGCACAAATGTAACCCTATGCTGGTGCCCATAAAGGGATGACTACTGTGGACATCTGCTTCTGGGCCCATGTCGGGGGAGCACAGACCTATTAGATTGTCTCCGATGTTGGGAGAGTGAACAACTTAGGAAGGCCATCCCCTCATATCGGCAGCCTCAATGCCTCTCATGCCTTCTACTCATTGTACCTGGCAAAATCTTTCCACCGAAGCATGTCCCAACAACTTCTGTCTTTAGTAACCTTTCTTTGCACCTCATGCAGAATGAACTTCCCCTTTTTCCATGTTACACATCTCATGGTTTATGGTTGGTTCTCTGTCACTGGCAAGGTAGCCTCTGGAGGCCACGCTTGCCTTGTATTGGTCTCCCCAGTTCCTGACATTACAGCTGTCACAGAGTTGGCCCTAGGCCTCAGCTGGACAGCAGGAAGGACAGATTAACAGTCTTCAGCCCATAGATTTTTAGGCCTCTGGAAAGTGCGTAAGTTCATGGGAGAGTTGGCATGTGTCCCATCATGTTAGGAACCTACGCTTAAAGAGTATATTACCATCTTCTGACCTTGTGTTGGAGAAATGCTGAGTGTATGGTTGCATGATTGCATCAGAATTGGTGGCTGGCAGCTAATAGAGAGTGCATGTGTGGATTAACTTAGAGCATAACTTCCCAAAGCATAGTCTCTGGAACCATGACATGCTGAGACAAAGGAGGATAAATGAAGAAAGTTCTATTGTAAATAACCTTGAAAAATTCTCAGCTAAACAAAATTAAACAGGTTTCTTAACTGTAGAAATTCTCAGACCTTAACATTCTTTATGAAACTCCAAGAAGAGATATAATCAGCATTTCTAAAAGTACTTTTACCACATTTTTCTTTTTATTTCATTTCTTTTTTCTGGTTGGTTGGCCTTCTTTTCTTCCTTCCTTCCTCAAAGCAGTTCTATGGTAATAGTGTTTCAAAGATCATACTGGGAAATTTAGACACTAAGATTCATTAGCTGGTTTGGCTGATTTCAGACAAGAATCATTGAATTGGCTCCAATTTTGTGTATGAATTAAAGTAACTGTTTTGCCTTGAGAAGCTAACAAATGAGCTTCAGAATTTCCCCAACTGGAAATGAGCTGAGGTAGCATTGATTATTCAGGGACCTCAAGACCAGCCTCTCCTTGAACCTGGTCCCCAGTGAACTAGAAACCAGGAAGATAATGGCAGTCCTTTCTATTCCAATGACTGGTTTTCTAGACACCCTGAGAAAGAGTTCCAGAGGAATGCCCAGGACCGTATTTATGGTCATACTAGCATGAGAAATGGGAAGAGTGGAGAACCAGCCACAGAAACCACCACAGTCAGGTCTAATTACCTCCATTGAGTGCCCACAAGGAAATCATCTGTGCAGAACAACAGAAGCCTCCAGGAGCCTCACAGTCTTTAGCCTCTCGAAGTTAATTTTGTACTTGGAAATAATGAAATTACCAATGGATCAGGATGGGCTCTCTGGTATTTAATATCTTCCCCATCTCTGTGCCTTGTGACAATGCTGTCGATTAACTGTAATGGGGTATTTTGAGCACCATTTAGATATTAATTATTTTTTAATAACCTTCATTGAAAGCCTAAAGCTTTGCCTAGGATTCTAATGAAAGTTTTCACATGAAAGAGAGGGATAATATTAAACAGGCACTAATAAACCCTCTGAAGAAAATTCAATACAATATCTTTGACAAAAGAAAGGAAGGGAAGGAAGAAAAGAACAACACGTTTCCAGCCAATGCGCATTCTCTCATTAGTATTGTACATTTATTACTGGACCATCACTGCAAATTATTCTTAGTTATGTATGTGCTTATGAACCTATGAAGAATTGGAGTTTTCTTAATGAGCACCAAAGAACATATGTATTAAAAATCCTTTAACCCTTCTGTAAAAGAGAAACAGCTTATTAGCCATTATGCTTTGGATTGGAAAGTATTTTTTTCTTTCATTCAAAGCATTCAAAGCACATTTGAGTGTCTTCTCTTGTTTGACCTTTCAGCATTCCTTTGAGGGAGAGTGGAGCCAAGGCTGCAGTGTCTTTTATGTAGAATGCGTATTTCTGGAGAATGTAAAAAGACTTGGTCATGGAACCCCAGTGAGTCAGGGACCATGCAGAGGGCTTCACTCCCATGGTGTAATTTGAGGGTGGTAGGAGGAAGCGTCACTCAGTATGAGAATAGTTCTCCTGGCCTGTGGCTCATGCACTAGAATTATCACCACTAGAGATTCATGAATTGTTCTTTCAGGCATCTAGTTAGGAAGGCAAATCCTAGGGGAGGTACACATATTAGCATCAGAGCCTTGGAAAGACCTGGGGTTGGATGGCTGGCAGTCTGCGCTGGGAAGGCTGGACTGGCTGCAGATTGCTGGCATCCGGTCCTATTCTGATTGTCCAGGGCTCATGGACTGTGGAACATTGTTTCAATATAATCCCAAGCAGTAAGGACAAATGAGGACAGTGTGTGTATTCATGGGACTAGGATGAGAGATCCAAAGACAGACCAAGACTTTCAGAATGTCATCCTGGGCAGGCTAATCACTGATGGTACAGATATGAGGACCCAGTCCCTTTCCATTGATACTTGTCCAGATCTTTCAAAGATAATAAATGAGTAGGGGCAGTCTCTCTCTCTCTCTCTCTCTCTCTCTCTCTCTCTCTTTTTTACTGTGGAGCTGTTGTTTTTAAAAAGCCTTGATTTTTTTTTTTCTCCTAGATTTTTACTGCACAGTGAGTGGAGGCTATCACTATGGGTGATATATATCCCTTTTTATAATGTGGAAAATAAGATGAATATGATGATTTTTTTTAAAGATTTTATTTATTTATTTGACAGACAGAGATTACAAGTAGGCAAGAGAGGCAGGCAGGGAGAGAGAGGAGGAAGCAGGCTCTCTGCGGAGCAGAGAGCCCGATGTGGGGCTCGATCCCAGAACCCTGGGATCATGACCTGAGCCAAAGGCAGAGGCTTTAACCCACTGAGCCACCCAGGCACCCCATGATGATTTTATACATTTCCCTCACATTGCTTTGTCTGCAGATTTGGCCCTTTTAATGGTGTCTTTCCTAAAAATAAAAATAAAATTGCCAAGCTTCAATTTCACATGCAATAGAGATGCACTTTTTTCCTTATTTAAAAAAAAAAGGTCAAATTCCTTTTTTTTAAAGATGATTCTCCAAGGGGTGCCTGGGTGGCTCAGTTGGTTAAGCAACTGCCTTCAGCTCAGGTCATGATCCCAGGGTCCTGGGATCAAGCTCCATGTCAGGCTCCCTGCTCTTCGAAGAGCCTGCTTCTTCCTCTCCCTCTGCCTGCAGCTCCCCTTGCTTGTGCTCGCTCTCGCTCTCTCTCTCTCTCTCTGTCAAATAAATAAATAAAATATTTAAAATAAAATAATAAACTAAACTAAATAAAATGGTTCTCCATATATGCAATATATGGTCATTTTAAAGTTATAATAAGTTAATTGGCTAACCTGGAACACACGACCATTTGGCCAAGCTAGGTATCTGAATAGGGTGAATTTCCAAGGCTGAATCATTGGGTCTGAATTTCTTAAGAGGTAACTTATTAAAGAAAACAGATCCCCTTTTTTCTTCTCCCACATTTCCCTGATGGCAACAGAATCCTGGAAATCCTCAGGGAACAAATGGGGGATAAAAGTTAGAGAGCACACACGGCTTATTTTCTAAGCTCTGAGCAGACTGAAGAAGAAAGACTGAATTTAATCAAAAAAGATTTTATTGATGAAGGTGTCTCCCCTTCAGACTAAACTGGGGCCCCTGCATGCTAATTAAACCATCTCATTTCTCAGAAGTAGCCTTCTGCATAGAATCTAAGGGAGACAGAATCTAGGGGAATACGTCTTGGGGGCAGTGCCTTAACAATGACCAATCAGAAATCGGCCATCTCCCCTACTGTCCCTCACTGTGTTAGGAGGCATCTGCCTCTATGTGGATTGGGTGACTTTTAGTTCTTGGGCAGTCACCTGAATGTGTTTGGACTTCGGGGAGAGTACAGGTTGTGCCAGTGGACCTGGCTGCGTCCCCCGGCTCATGCAGGGACTGCTCTCTGCTGCTCTGCCACGTTAACTGTTTTACTGCCCAGATATGAAGATGAGCAACTGAGAGCCTTGAGTTTTTATGACTGCTAATTAGTACCCTGTTTGTGCCCTCTTAATTTCTTATTATAATAGGATGGCATGACACATAGTCTTCTTTTGTTGGCTTTCTGGCTGCTGCAGCCAGAGGGGGCTCTATTTTGCATTTTCTCATTACCTGGGTGCTTGAGGAATATTAATAAAGATGAGTTTAAAAGGGCAGGCTGTGTTCTAAAACTTTCTAGTCCTCACCTTAAATCTGGAATTCAGGTCCTGTTCCTCTCACAGCTGTGAAAGGAAGCCCTTGCCCCCAAAGATGATGCTTAGACGCCAGTGAATGAAATCAAGCTCTGGAACAGATTCCTCTGCTACTGTTCTTTCTCTCGGTCTTTTGTTTTTCTCAGAAATCAGCAGGCCGGTAGGGGCATCTCCAAGGCTACATGACTTGGTGAAGTGGAGAGTGAAGAGTCTGGAATTCAAATTTGGGCTCTTCATTTTATTATCTGGGTATCCTTAGACAACTTGCTTTCTTTTCTTTTTTCTTTTTCTTTTCTTTGTCTTTCCCTTCCCTTTCCACTTTCTCCTTTCCCCTTACCCTCTTCTCTCCTTTCCTTTCCCTTCCCTTCCCCTTTCCCTTTTCCTTTCCCTTTCTTTCTGTTCTTGTCTTCTCATACTGTCTCTTCTTTCCCTGCCTCCTCCTCATTTAGCCAGGCAGCCAGAAGTGTACTTACTGACTATCCAGACACTTGCTTCTCTGAGCTCCACTGGGATGGGAATTCTGTAAGGTGAGGGGCCACATCATTGTCTTCTCTGGAAACTGTGCAGTGTGATTTCTGGCGAATAGCTGATGCTCAATAAATACATATTTACTCAGTGAGGGAGCCTTACTCTCTTGACCTATCAAGCAGGGATCATAATGCTGCCCTTATAAGGCTATAGGGACCATTAATTGGCACAGTACTTGCAGAGTGCCTAGGAAATAGCTGATCCCCAATTAGTGAGAATGTAATTCCTTCTTTCCATTGAGCTCTATGAGCTGAGATGCTCAGGTGAAATGTGGCTTCACACTTATGAGAATGAATTGGTGGGAACAAAGGAAGTTGAGAATGGAGGGTGCTTTTTCTTTCTTTCTTTCATTTCCCAAATGACCACTTTGGGAAAGAGTGGATTTCCAGATGTCATAGGAATGTAAGATGTCAGATGTAATAGGAATGTGGCATTCCTTGCCTTTTGGTGCTGTCTTCATGTGATAGAAAATATTACGTGTAACCATGGAGCCCTACAAAGGCACTGCAGTGCTCTGGCATTCACAGGTAGGAAAAACTGCCTTAGAACCTCCATATCAGTTTGCCCAATAGAAGGCTTTCCCTGAAATGTGTCTTTTTGCCTTGATCCCAACACTCTCCTGTCCTTGCAAGTATAAATGCCTGGCATTACCTTCTCTTAGGGTCAGAAGTTTGAAAATTTCAAGGAGAACTAGCAAATGTCTTCTTGGCTGAGACCTGCCTCCCTGCTGGTTTTACTCACTCTGAGTGTGCGTGAGTTCTTATGAGCCACAATGGGGAACCTGCCACGCGCTTGCAATTCCCAGTGGAAAGCTGATTTCTTTTGGTAAATGAAAGCAGTGTTCATGTCCCTCATATATGCCTTGTGGCTTCCATGGAGGGAAGTCAAAGAAAAAACCCAACTCTTGGTGCCCCAGGCATCTATACTTGAGGGCCTTAAAAAAAAAAAAAAAAAACCAGTATTCAAAGTAGCAAAGCATTGCAAGGAAGATTAAGTTAGGATGTGAAGCTGGGTCTTGGAAAGTGATGATCAGATAGAGCACTGCAAAGCAAGACCTTATAGGCTGTAGCTGCTGCATTTTTATTCTATTACAGGTGCTCAGAAGAGCTTGGAGCAAATCAAATCACAGAGGTCAGTAGTTTAAAAGAAAAGAATATATAGCACCAGGTAGCATGGGCTTGATGTTCTTTTCTAGAAGCCCTTTGGGTTGATTTTCCTGAGGTCACTGATTCCTTCAGACTCTCTGGAACAGAGAGGACACATGGCAGTCCCTGTGTTCATTGGTTCTTGGTGTTTCTTGGGCAGTATTTGTGTAGTTGAAGCTGAACTTCAGCCAGGATGAGGTTGATGTGGTTTCCCTCAGCTGGACCCAGGGCTTTTCCTGTTTCCCCTTCCAAAAATTGATAGTAAATGATCATAGGGTACCTCTTAACTTCTCTGTGGTCCTTATGGCCAGCTGATGAGCTTTCTTAAGGGCATGAGGCTGATAATAGAAGGGCTTAAAAACATCTTTACTTGGCGGCAACAGCAACAACAACAACAAAAACCCAGCATGTCTACTTGGGTATCCCGTTGTTGTTTTGCTTAATTTTTATTTTGGTGATTTTTTTTTCCACTATCTTCTAAAATGTAATACTGCAAGGAAACATTAGCTTAAGGTCTTTTCTGTCTTTAAAATTAAATGAGTTACAGTTCTAAACTAGTTTGAGTACAACCAAACACCAAACAGGATCTCTTAATATTATCTCAACACATACAAAGTTACACACCCTCCCACAGATTTCACATTAATGACCTTTCATTTGAATACTCTCCATTATGTGCAATAGCTACTTCTCAACAGTCTACTGGCAACTGACAGCCTGTTGACCTTTGCTGTTCTTTCCTCCCTGCTAAAGGTGAATTTCCCTACCATCCCCTAACAGGATACCCCTGTCTACCCTCGAAATAATGGAAGGGGAGTTCAGATCTGTCACCAACTTCATAGCCTTGCTGTTTGGGAAGTAAATTGTATAGCAAATAATGACCTAGTAAACCTCCTAACCTCGTTTCCAATCATAATGAAATTGTTTGTAGGAACGTTGAATGATCATCTTTTACTAAGTATATTTATTGTAGTTATATCCAGTGGTGTGCTGGTAAATGTTTAAACATCATCCTTTCAGCGGGAAAAAATTGTATGTGAATGTCCATATCTTATATATACGTATAAGTTTATTGTAAATTTTACTGATCTAAAGTATGCATGGCATACGTTTTTCTCTCACAGATTGCTTTTATTGATGATGGCTGAATTCTTGTATTCGTAGTCAACTTGTGGTTTCAATTCAGCCACAGTTTGAGAAATGCAGATGAGAGATAATGTTGGGTTACTCTCTAGTTTGGCAATGTTGCAATGTTTGACATGAATGGCAACATGAAGACAAAAGTGAAACAATGAAGAAATATGCCAAAATGTTACTCATTGATCAGTGACATGAGTGACTTTTTGCTGAGTGAGGTCATAGATTTCGAATACTGGGAGAATATCCTCTCAATTTTCTGTGCTGTTCACATTGTAATAGCTATAGACACAAAACACTTTTAAGTTTAATCTGTGTTAATATCTTATCCATTACTTCCTTAGGGCTAGATAACCAACCAAACAGTAAATCTGTAGTGTTTGCCAATTCCATCATATAAATACTCCCATGATGGCTGATTTCAAACTACAAACTAGACATCACTATGCAGAGTTAGAAAGATATGTGCAGTAGCACACTATTGTATGGGATTTCAGCCATACAAATAAAACAGACACGAATACTGAAGAACCATAGACAATGGTGAAATCCTTAGGAAGTGAGGATTTTTAAATACTATCATTGCTATTAATGTGTATTTAATTATAAGTTACAAAGTAGCTTTTCATGGCTTTTTAAGCAACTGGCTTACAATATTTCTGAAAACTATAAATAACTCCTCATGAGTCAGTACAGACCAACCCCGGCACATCACTGTACCCAATGTATGTGGATTCCAAAATAAGCAAGAGATGAAGGAAGTTTGGAAAGAATGGAGGTTTGCTGACCTAGTAAAACACTGAAGAAAATCATTTCCCCTGGAAACTCTGTATCCTCCTTCTTCTGCCAACAGCACAGTTATGGCCAAAGTCCATTTAGTTTTGCCTTTTGTCAACTTGGGAAGCTCTGAATTCTCGAGAGTTAGGTGTCTTTGTTCTCTGTTAAGGACGAACCACGTTTCTTTGGTGACAAAGATGATCAACCAGGGCTAATACAGGAAAGGAGGTGATGGTCCATGATGCCGTGCTTTTCTAGGATGCAGCAACATTTGCAACAGCATCTCCCTTCCTCTCTACAGTGTGTATCTGTTTTCTAGATGTTCTTCCATATCACCTGAAGTCCTTTGAAGCTCCTAATTTCCCTACACCTCCACTCACTGGCCTGAACAGTCTTTTCTGTAAACAGTTTGCTCTGTGGGAAGGTGAAAGTTATATCCTTGATTCAGATAATGTAATTAAATGGAAAGTAAATCCCACCACCATGTCTGGATTTCTCCAGTAAGTACTACCTGAGGGCTCTCTTAAACCTCACTTACTGGCTGCTCTGCTCGAAAACAATGTACTATAGGGATGCCTGGGTGGCTCAGGGGGTTCAAGCCTCTGTCTTCAGCTCAGGTCGTGATCCCAGAGTCCTGGGATCAAGCCCCGCATCAGGCTCTCTGCTCACCCAGGGAGCCTGCTTCCTCCTCTCTCTCTCTGTCTGCCTCTCTGCCTACTTGTGATCTTTGTCTGTCAAATAAATAAAATCTTTAAAAAAAGAAAGAAAACAATGTACTATAAATACTCCCCCCTCCTAATTGTTTTCTGTACTTGAATATTGTTAATAACTTTTTTTCTTTACCCAGTTGAAGATATGAGGACATTTCAGTAGTATAAGTCCCCACAATTATTTCATGAAGTATGTTAACTGTATATTTCCAAACACATAAATGTGCATATGTGTTTTGAATGTTTGTCTTCCATACCTAAATGTTTTTTTTACACTGTATGCAGGCATCTTAAAGGACTCCTATTTTGATCTTGACTGCCCCTGAAAGTGTTTAATTTGAACAGTAGGCAAGATAAATACCTCACACTTAGACTGGTTGAAAATGAGAAAAAAATATCATTTTAGTGAAAAAGGAAGTAGGAAATAAAAGTTCTTAACGTGGGGGCACCTGGGTGGCTCAGTGGATTAAAGCCGCTGCCTTCGGCTCGGGTCATGATCTCAGGGTCCTGGGATCGAGCCCCACATCGGGTTCTCTGCTCAGCGGGGAGCCTGCTTCCTCCTTTCTCTCTCTGCCTGCCTCTCTGCCTACTTGTGATCTCTGTCTGTCAAATAAATAAACAAAATCTTTAAAAGATTTAAAAAAAAGTTCTTCACGTGAATAATTTCATAGCACCTGATGTTAAATTTTTTTATTTGTATCCCATATTACTATTTAGTAACTGAAAGTGTGCTTCAGCTAATTTGTTAGGGAAAAAACTGACACCTTATTACCCATTCAGAAATTATAATGCTATAGGTTTGTCTTATTTTAATTTGCATTAATTAATAAAAATTGCATTATTATATGTTAAAGCAAATAACCTTAGCTTTAGATTGTAACCAAGCAAAGATCTTTTAAACTCTAATATTCTGTCCTGATATTTTAGTTTCTTCCTTTTTAAGACTTAATTTTACTCATTTTCATTGAAGGACAAAATGACTGCATGCAAAGGAGGAGAGGGTAATGTTAAGTCTTTATAGAAATGTTTTGTTTTGTTCTTTTTTAACCTGGAGTATGTGGCTCATTGATGGAATTTATGAGATTCTTCAAACCCTGAAAATTATATATGAACATTTATGTGTATGTGCACTTGCCTTGGGAATCCATAGTTTTAATCAGAATCTGACAGAGGGTTTATGATGCCCCAAAACTTAAGGACTACTGCCTCATAAAGATTAGTGGGACCCATTGTCTTCCCATTCTCCCTACCTCGCAGAAATGACTTTATTAATGACCTGTTGCCCACTTCTCCTTCCTCTGTGTTTCCTAAGGATACTTTTATCCCTGCATTCTGGTATGTGGAAGAATAAAGAACCAAATACATAAATATATAAAAGTTCCAAAACCTGTGCCAATGTTCTAGAAATAATACATTTGGTCAACAGCTTGAGGTGGGTTGGAACATGGCCTCTTTAGAAGCAGGGATCTCCATAGCCAGGTGGTCTTAATATCATTTTATCCTTGCTACATGGCCCAGTAGAAGCATTCAATTGCAT
Source organism: Mellivora capensis (assembly GCA_004024625.1). Lineage (NCBI taxonomy): Eukaryota > Metazoa > Chordata > Mammalia > Carnivora > Mustelidae > Mellivora > Mellivora capensis. The sequence goes on along the minus strand of PISX010022508.1, from coordinate 16,709 downwards.
GATTATGGAACAGATGAAGAGATAAATCATTGAGAAGCGGGATCTAAGGAACCATGGTGCTGCCCATTACAAATGTCTGTGTGTTAGATGTGTTTGTTTCTTTTAAGGAATGGACCCATGAATCCATTTTTTAAATGTATATATATATATATATATATATATATATATATATATATATATATATGACTAAAGGCTGTTAAGATGTCCAAATGAACAATGGCATTACTATTTCTGGTGCTCCCATATTGGAAGTGACTGTATTTATTGGTACTCCCTAAAGGGACTTAAAGGCCAGAATCCATTCTTTCCATTTAGTCTGAGACTGTAGAACTAGAATTAACACAGTATTGTTTGGGCTCATGGTAAAAATACAGACAAGTAATAAAGAAGATGGTTCATTGACCTAACATCCATTATCATGAATTAATTCACTTAAATATGTCATAATTACCTCTGTTCTTGCGATTTTAACACCAGCTAATGAATTTTGATGGCTTCTAATGTGCCTGGCACTATCTAAAGTTTTTTACATACATGATCTCATTTAATCTTCAAAACACTGTCATTAGTAAGCATTGCTATTCTCCCCATTTTATAAATGAGGACCCTCAGGCACACAGAAATTGAGCACTCATACCAGGTTGCATATGTACTGAGTTCTGGCACCAAGGTTCAAAACCAGGCAGTCCAACATCCCAGAGCTCAGCTTCTGGACTCTACTTGATCCCTACTGTGTGAGAGCCAACATGCTCGAAGCTTAGAAATGACAGTGATCCAGACAGACATGGTTCTTGCTGTCTTGGAAGTGGAAGCTGTGGTAGAGACCAGAAGGGCTGGGAGTGGAGGTTGCTTTGAAATAAATGCACAAGGAAGAACTTTGGAGAAGTTGTAAGCTTGAGGAATGGAAAAAGACAAGGAAGAGAGAGATTCCTGACCAAGACAAGAGGAAGTGCAAAAAGGGGAGGGAAGGAGCTTGGAGTATTTTAGCAACAGCAGAAGCCAGAGTAGCCAAAGAGTAGTGAGCAAGGAGAGGAAAAATTAGACTAACAGCTGCCATGCATTTGTGTCTTACTCTTGAAATCCCCAAGAATGTGGCTATGGTCAGTTCTTGAGCAGTTTGAAACCATATTTCTTTGTTTTTGCGACTTGATCCCATGATCTTCCTGTAAGACTTTCCTATCTTGTGTTTGATTTCCCATTTCTTCTTAACTCCATTCGGACTTGCTCTTTTCTTGTCTTGGTTCCTTTGGTATGGCATTTGACCATAACGCTGGGGGGACTAGGCTGGTTTCACTGGTTAAATCACTGAATTAAAGGCTCAGAAATAATGTGATCCAAAGTGTCTTAATACAAAAGTACTGGCGAAAAGTCCACGAAACTAAGAACTAAGCCAGTCTTTATTAGTGTCATGGGGCAATTTCCACTACTGGGTATTTATGAACCCAGCAATTGCCATGATTATCTCATTCCTACCCATGTCTAACATAAAAATTTTATCTGGATTATATTACTAACTTTATCTTCCATTTATTTGTATCTCCAGAACGTTAACTCATTTGTATTTTGTTTGTTAGGCTGTGTTTTTCTCTGAGGACTTCAATTTTGTCATTGCACGCATCAAATGGGTAGGATTCATCTTTGCTTCATCTACCCCATTATGGCAAATGGCAGTTGATTAGGGCTTTCTTTAGATCATTATCAATTGTTTTCTGCCTTGTAGATAGTGCTGTTAGGATGAATTTATCATATCCCAGAGATCGTATATAGCTTGTTATTTCTAGGTGATTTATTACCTTCACTGTGGAAATGTTGTTAGTGAACATTGGGGAAGCAGTGGCTGCATTGAGAAATATCAATGTATCCTCATGTTCTGGCTTGCAGTGACAGTCAGAGATCCATCTCACTGACAGTTACCTTGTTAACATTTTGATCAGATGGCAAATTTGTCATTTTTCATGGTAACAAGTATAAGTTTGCACAAGAGCCATAGATAGATGGGGAAGATAAAACAGGCCTCTCTTAGTATTTCTGTGTGATGTAATCCGTAATCTTTGGGAGAAGTGAAATAATTACTCTGTGAAAAGCTCATCCACCGTAAAATGTGTTTATTGTAGAAAGCTCAAATTTTTCTTCATTTGGATGGAATGTGCCCCCTTTTTTTTCCTTCGATGACAGTTTGATTAACACACCAAGCCTCTGTGAAATAGTGAGACAGAACAAAAGGGTTTACAGTTAGAAGGGTTCAGTTTAATCATAGCGTCAGCTGTGAGCCAGGTGCAGAAAGAGAATTGCACACGGAGTTCTCAGAACAGGGCAGCAGCCATCGCCAGCATGGGGTTTGAGTCCTTCCTCCTTCTCCAGTTGAAACTTGCTCTGAACCCTCTTTCGTTAGCATCGATATCAAGTCACTTAGGTGGTTCCCCAAACCCCTGTCAAAAACCGTGAGGTCGTCTATCTTGACGCCTCACTTGTGTGTGATCACACAGCCAATGTTGTCTTTGTGGTGTTTTTCTCCTGTTGCCTCTCAGGCTGTGTTTCCTGAAACTGCGAAATCTTTAAACTCACAGCACTTTTGAAATCCCTGAGCTCTTTCTAGTGCTTAGCGGGTGAGTGTGTTTGAAAAAGAATTCCACTTGGGGGGGCAGCGTTTCTTTACACTGACCGAGAGTCCGAAATGGGCTTCCGACCTTCCTCTGAAAATAACAGTTGTCGGTGTAATGGACAGGTGTCAGTTAGAGGGCTTAAGAACCTCTGACCAACTAGTATTATCAAAACTCAGGTATAACTGGAGAAAGTGCCTGGAAGTACGTGGGCAGTATCCCACTAGATATGTAACATTTTGTTTATCCAGTGTGCACTTGTGCATGCGCACACACATATACACACGTGCCTGGAAACCCAAAATACAGTTGGTTTTCAAATGCTTCTGTCAGGTGGCCGTGGCCTTTGGAAAAATTATATTATATTTGTATAATTGCAGTGGAATGCAACCACAGGGAGGAAAATATGCCAAGTACAATCAATCATTCTTTTCATTATAATTTTTTTAAAGGCAGGAAATGCTCATGGCTCATTGATATGAGCCCAGTTCTTCAATAATGGTGTAACTATTAACCTAAAATATAGCTTCTTATTCCTTATTAGTTTTTGAAGAGTTGAAGGTAAGCTGTTAAGGTGGAAACCAATCATGCTTTTGACTATCCTGTTTTATCTTTTGTCCGGGCTCGAGTGAGGGTTTTTGCTTTCTTGTTCTCATCTGCCTTGCCATGCATAATTATACAACTCATTCTGGGAGAAGGGAGGAGGCGTGAGGAACTTTCTTTCCATTTGCTTGGATATACCAATTGGAATTTGTCCTTCTAATGACTAGTATCCTTACAGAAAACAGAGAGAGAGAGAGACAGAAATGTATGAGGTCCCATGGGAATCTCTCATTTTCTTCAAAGGGGAACCTGTGATAATCCTTATATTGTCTGACTGCCTCTAAATTTCCTATTTTTCAGTCTTTTCTCTTCCTTTTACTATCTAATGATCATAGCCCAAGCCCTCATTCTGCATGTCTAAATGAGGTTAACATCTTTTTTTTTTTTAATTAAAGATTTTTTGAGAGAGAGTGAGCAAGAGAGAGAGAGCATGAGAGCACAAGTGGGAGTGGAGGGCAGAGGAAGAGGGAGAAGCGGGCTTTCCGCTGAGCAGGGATCCTGATGCGGGGCTTGATCTCAGGACCCCAGGATCATGACCTGAGCCAAAGGCAGATGCTTACCTGGCTAAGCCACCCATGTGTCCCTAAACAAAGTTAACATCTTAAATGAATCCCCCTCCTCTCATCTTTCTGAAGACCTCTAGGATTTATTTACATGTCCTTCACATCCATCTTTGACGTCATCTGTCACTTCCTGTTATGAGTCATTGCTCACTGCTCATCACCACTTGCTTTTTAGAACCATGTCTACATGTTCTTGAAGTTTGTTCCAGGACTCCTTCATCCCCTCTGTGTCCATCAGTCTCTTCTCAATTCTTCAAAGGCATAGATGACACTAGACTGTCATTTATAAGAAAACTTTTTTGGTGGCTCAAGAAAAGCATGAAAGAATTATAAGTCTGAGTCAGTTAAGTAACATGCTTTTGTCTGCACATTATAAAAGATTCTGATTCAAAAAGCTCAAACAGTAAGTTTAAAGGTAGGCTGTTTCATTGTTGGTTATCTCATTGACACAAACATCATCATGAAGAATATAATTTCTTCCCCTCTTTCTATTCTATGTTCTCTCTGTGTTGGCATCTGGTTCAAGACTAGTGACCTTCATAATCACAAGATGTCAATGGTGCTGTAGCCATTCCACCCAAACCTGTTAACAGTGGAGGAGTTGTACCCTTGTCTTCCTATGGGTCTCCTTTAAGAGACAAGGAGGTGTTTCATGGGTGTCTCCCCAATAGCTGAGTATGTCAGTGGTCAGAATTATATCCTGTGGGGCACCTAGGTGGCTCAATTAGTTAAGCATCTGACTCTTGATTTCAGCTCAGGTCATGATCTCAGGGTTGTAAGATTCGGCTCCGTGTCAGGCTCCGCGCTTAGTGGAAGAAATTTTCTCTCTCTCCTTCTCCCTCTGCCCTTCCCCCTGCTCACATACACCCTCTCTCAAATAAATAAATGAATCTTTAAAAAAAAAAAGAAAGAAAGAAAGAAAAGAAAAAGGATTGCATCCTCTATTTACATTAATTGTTTAGACCAATTCAGTTGAAGGTGGGATTAGCTGCCCACAAAGAAGATGAACAGATGGAAAGAGGTCATTACCTTAACAAAACTGAGGTTCTTTTAGCAAGGTAGAAAAGAGAAATGGTGAGTGGAAAGACAACCAGTAGTGTCTGCTACTAATGCAGGAAGCTCTAGCTGAAAGATGGATTTCAGATATTTCTGCTCTTACCCTTCATGGAATGGGCATTCCCTGCTAGTCATCTCTGTCCTCACCTCTAGCTCATTACCATGATTGAGGGGCCCATTTACCCCTAAAGATAGGAAGGCCCTCTACCTCTCTTCATCTCGAAGTCTGTTTTTGTGCCCCAGGATGACTGACCATGGAACATTTGTTTCCTCTGAGGGAAGCTCCATCCCAGTCTCCAGAGTAGGGAGGGCCTGCTGCTTCTGCCGTGGTGAAAACATGCAGTCCAGTGCTTCTCTCAAATTCTCAGTTATTCATATTTAAATAATATTGCTACTAGATGCCAAAAATAATATTTATATAATTTTGTTATTAGACATCAAAATCATCCATACTAGATGATTTCAGCCCTAATACAATGCACATTTCCATTTAGGAAAAAAAAAATTCTCTAAGATCAGTTTCTTGTTAAGATGTTCATTGTATACATTTTTGCATTTTCTATTATTTTTTAAATTATAAAATACACATAACACAAAATGTACCACGTTACCCATGTTCAGGGGCCAGTTCAGTGGCACTGAGTACATTCACATTGCTGCTCTCACCACCATCCATTCCTAGAACTCTTCTCATCTTGAAAACTGAAACTCTGTGCCCATTAAACAATGACTCCACATGTCCCTCTTACCGCAGCCCCTGACAACCTCCATTTTACTCTTTGCTCTGGGAGTTTGACTATTCTAGATACTTTATACGGTATTTGCCTTTCTGTGACTGGCTCATTTAATTTAGCATGATGGCCTCAAGGTCCATCCATGTTGTAGCATGTGTCAGAATTTCCTACCTGTTATGACTAAATAATATCCCACTAGATATGTAACATTTTATTTATCCAGTCATCTGTTGACAGACACTGCATTATGTCTACCTCAGCTTTTGCAAATAATGCTGCTATGAACATGGGTGTACAATATCTCTTTGAGTCCTTGCTTTTAATTATTTGGGGGCACATAAACCCAGACATGGAATTACTGGATCATATGATAATTCTGTTTTTAATTTTTGAGGACCTTCCCTACTATTTTCTGCAGGGACTACAACATTTTATGTCCCCACCAATAGTGCACAAGGGTTCCAATTTCTACATGTCCATACCAACATTTGTTATTTTCTGTGTATAGGTTTATAATAGTCATTCCAATGGGCATGAGGCAGTCTCTCTAGTAATTAGTGACGTTGAGCTTCTTGTCATGTCCAATTGATTTTGTTAAATATATTTCTTAATATCAGAGTCTGAACCATCTGTATTTAGAATACTTTGCTGACCATGGACTACACCAATTTGACTAGAGAGGCATATACCTTAGATTTACATGAGCAGAAAAGGTTTTCCGAAATACTCCCTTCTAGAGCAAGGACTGATCTGCCCCAAGATAAAATCCAAATTCCTTTGTAGAACAAAAACACTGCATAAGACCAGTCCTGTCTCCAAAATGGAATATTTGTGCGAGCTTCACCAATTTTGTAATTTGGATTCTACCTCCAAGAAGAAACTGAAGGGATGGTTAAAATAACAACCTGTCCTCATAATACCAAAGCCACAATTCACATAGCTCAGAGCCCATAAACCTGGAAGAAATAGCTACAAGAATTGTTAATACTATAGAGGGGATCTCAGTCCTCAGGCACATAAATGATAGCGAGGTGACCCTCAAAGAGACCCAAGAGCATTTGCCTCTTTTTCCTTGCCCCATTTTGGTAGTGTCTCCATTCCCACGTGCTGTGCTTGCAATGCAGGTCCTTTTGAAAGAGGGAGTATTTGTAAATAGTGCTTGATATATATGATTTCATGGAAAGCCAAAGACTCATCAAAGGAACTCAGGGGTTCCTTTATTGCCTGAGGAAATATTATGCATATGAGCTAACTATAATTGCATCTACCGGGGATCCCCATCTGGTAGACCTATATGTGTTTAAATGACCATCCTCTTTTTGCTTGTTTCTCCACTGGGTTAGAGAACCTCTGCAATTTGCAATCTATACAGGTCTTGAAATAAAGCTATTTTTCATGAAACAGAAGTTGTTTCTGATCCTAAGGGCATATGTGCTTGGGAGAAAGTTTGAGATCTTAGGAAATGATGTGACCCGTGGTTGATGTATGGCTGTCATATGAATACATATGAATATGACCCATGGACACCATAGGAAACCATGTCATGAGCCATCTTTCTCTAGCAGAATACTTACAAAATGAGTCCCCCTCTGCTGTCAAACCATTGTTAGGTCCCTGGCAATTTGAACTTAACCGATAAATAACTGTCTCCAAAACATATTTTTGGTTGGGAAAGAAGGTAAATTTTTCTTGCCTAAAAACTGATAGTAACAAAGCCATCTGGATGCTCCTATATCACAAAAACATAGTTATTTTATAGGCTTCCCCTTCACTGCACAGGAGGGATTACAAATCGCAGGGCATTTTCCCTATTCCCCGAACAAAAATAAGAGCCCCACAAAGAGCCCAGCATGAGACAAGAGTCTTGATGACTCCAATGAGAATGCCTTGGCCCACACTTCCTCTCACTTTCCCAAATGATGATGAAGAGGTAAGCCAGAGCAGTCCCGGGAGATGAAAACTCTTAAAGAGTAAACAGTGAGGAGTAGTTAAGGAGAAATGGCTGACACCTCCAGTAGTTGCCTCAGAGGTCAACGAGAATGTAGATTGCTTTCCCTCAGGCCTTGGCGACAGTGACAGAAGAAAGGAAACGTCCTAAATCATAGTCTGAATTATTGTTCCCTGGAAAGAAGTCGGAGTCACCTTCACACTCGGTTATCAGTGCTGGAGTGAAACACTGCTCTTCGCAGGACCTGTAGCAAATGAGGAATAAACTCGTGCCCCTGCCTTCTCCAGAGGGAACTAATGGGCTGAGGAGACTGGGATGGGCCATACCCGTAAGAGTTTCCCGTGAAATGATCAGAGTCACAGGGGGAAAAAAAAAAAGGAAACACTTGCTGAAATAGGAGATGCCTCTAGAAACTCTGGGTTTTCAGTTCTGTTTTGTCATCCAGGCTTCTTTGGTTTTGCTTTTGAAAAATGGGACCTGTCTTAGGGGGGATTTGGAGAGTGATTGAAGTGGCTGATTAGCAGTTGATAAATAGAACAGAGTACTAGAAAGAATGGAATGGGAGCCCACAGGAGAGTTTTCATCTCTAAAAGGGGAAGCTGGCTGCGGGAGGTGGGGGCGGTGAGCACAGTGAGAAGAGTTTGCGTCTGTCCTCCCTGGCTGCGTCTCCAGTGCCTAGTGTGGTGCCCAGCATAGGTCGGTGCGCAACAATTTTCTTCTGATTAGCTGAACCACAAACAGCTGTGCAAGCAGTCTGATTAAGACTCCTAAATTTCCTTCTTTCTTTCCCCAAACCATTCCCTGGTATTGAATGCTTCGATCCTTAAGGGGAGAAGCAGGGAGCAGCTGGCATCTTTTCGAGCCTTGGACCAGCAGCAACAGCATCATCAGGGAACTTGTTAGGGATGCAGGTGAGGAGGTCTGTCCCTAACCTACTGAAATCTGAGGGGAGGGCTTTCTGCCGTCTCTGGTTCAACAGGTGATTCTGATAGACAGTAAAGCCGGAGAACCACCGCGCTGGTCAAAATTGCTGATTCATTTTAAACTTTTCTTTTGAACTTTTTAACCAGGTGTGTTGACATCTCCCATGAGTAGAGAATGAGCTCCCTGTGTTCATGTGTGCAACACAATTATTTCTCGGCTACAGAAGAAGCTGGGTCAAAGAACTTGAACGCTTTGAACTTGTTTTTGAGGCATTTGGGCTTAGCATGACATGGAAGGATACCTAAGGAATGCACAACTTTTTGAGAAAAGCTGTAAACATTATGTGATTCTTTTTTGGGAGGCAGAGATAGTTTTCGACCTTTACATTTCCCCGCAGAGAGGTTGTGCTGATTTTATCTCCCAGAGCTGCATGTATGAAGGGAGTAGAGAGAATTATATTCTTTAAAGAGGAGATCTTCTCACCACAAAAATGTGTTCCCTGGAGGCAGAAGGATTCAGACTTACATGTTGCTTCACTACTGAATCTGCATGAAAAGAGAGCAAGGTCAAAGCCTCAGAAGATGTAGGTAGGGATATAGTGTCTTCCGCCTTCCAAACTGGGACATATCTGAGGTAAAGGGGTGGAGGGTGCTATTAATAATTTCTTTGGGACATTAGTTTAAACTATACCACACCCTAGACAGTGGTTCTTAACTAGGCAATTTTGTTGTGTCTATCCTCCTCATGTCCCACCCCCACCTGCCATTCCCTACCTCCCAGGGACATTTGACATTGTCCAGAGTCATCTGTTGTTGTCACAACTGGGGTTGTGACAACTCTTCATCCCTCCCCATGTGAGAAGACTATAAATTACTAGGGATTTGTGTGGCTGCTGAAGGCCAGTGTAAAGTTCTGTTAACTGGAGTCTAGAAGCCCAGAGAAGGTCCTAGGGGGGAAAAAAATCTCTTTTTACTTAATTTCAATAAATCCTAATTTCCCATCAACATGTCAATGGGTGACATTGTGCTGAGTATTACTGCATCACTGCGAGGATTGTGGTCCCCTGCAAAGCATACAATCAGTTTGGGAAGAAATAAGCCAATAGGATCATGCTGGTAATATGAACTTCACTCACATGAGTGGGTAGATGCAGAACTTCACTCACATGAGTGGGTAGATGTGAAGTGGGTCAAAAACCATAAGAGGTTGATCAGGAAAGGACTTTCACTGGGGTAGGTTTTTCGATCGTCTTAAAGAATGACAAGAATTTTGATGGGTTAGGGAAGCTAGCAGGGAGGAGAAGGAGGAAGCTGAGAAATTTTTTAAAAAGGAAACAATATAAAATATAATTGGAAGTACAGAAGCAATTATTCGCATGGTGTTCATAGAATGAGAAAGAATTCCCTTCGTCCTGTAGCAGGGGTTCTCAATGGCATGGTTTTGCCCCCTAGGGGACATTTGCAATATCTGTTGACATTTTTGGTTGTCACCTTGGGGCAAGATTGCTACTGGCATCTAGAAAGTAGGGCCCAGGGATGCTGCTAAATATACTACATTATGCAAGACAGCTGGCCAAATATCAGTAGTGGAGGAGGAAAGCATCAGCTCAAGGCTGGGCAGGAGAGTAGGTGACCAGACTGAAACAATCAGAATGAGCATATGCTGTAGCCCCGGGCTTCTCTAGTTATTGTTCTGGTAGATTTTCTCTTTCAGATACGGATCCTTGGGAGAATCAGCTCTTGGTAAAGTGGTAAAGTACCTGGAGAATGAAATCAGTGTCCCTAGATTGGAATCTATTCAAGAGAATGCAGGGTATGGAGTCTGACCTGGAAGACATTGCTAATCTATGAGACACTTTCACACTGAGCCCACATACAGCCTCCACCTACCCTCCTGGCCATAGTCATGGAGTCATTCAGAATTGGCAAATCAGATGAAACGTTGGTGTCATCCTTGCTAGGCTCTAAAGCCGACTATGTAAACTTGGGTTTGTTACACAAATACTCTCAGCTTCAACTCCTTTTTTGTGGAATGGGGGCTGGGCTAGGGTGGAGATATTTCACAGGTTGCAGTGGGGCTATTTTAGCTAACATATAAGAAACATTTTGAAAACTGCAATATCCTACAAATATTAGTTATTATTAATAGTACACACAGACAAATGCAGGTGGGTCTCTATAAGATAAGAAAATATTTACAGTGTTGGTACTATCTGCTGTTGCCTAAACTAGGTCCAGAAGCAGTCATTTTGGTAGCTGCCGTGGTGGTTTCCTTTGCAGCGTGCACACATCCTTGCCACTCTGTGCATGGGGTTTGCCACCCCTGGCTCTAAAATTATGGAGCAGGCAACTCAAAATGGAGTCGTTGGAGGATCGGTGCTAGTCCCGAAGAAATGCATGATACCAGTCTGGGATGAGAAACTCTGTCACGATTTGACATCGCCATGACATTAAACTGCATGATCAGTGGACTTGTCTTATTGAATAAGGGCAAGACCAATGTGAGTGTGGTCATACTCGTGTGGAGAATCGGCTGTGGTGTCAGCTGTCTCTCAATATCTACACTAGGGCAGTGTACCCGTTAGCCATAATTAGAGGGAAACACATATACACACACATGTCCTTCACTGCACGTAGTTTGAGAAGCACCGATACAGAAGAATCATGTGTGCCTGTGTTCGTGTCAGTTTCAAGCAAAAGCAGGGTAAGGAATGACCTTTCCGTCATCTCAGGTTCATTTCAGGTTCATTTCAGGTTCAAGTTCATTTCAGAACTTCTGAAATCTGGAATCTTTTCAAATGGCAGGCAGCCTCCCCTGGTTCTGATTTTTTAGGACATATACATGGAACTTTTATAGGCAGGTGACAAGAGATGAGTCATTTGCACCTTGCAGTTTCTTCCTTCCTTGTTAGGTAGCTCTCTACTTCCAGAAATCCACTCTACTGTTATTGTGTCAAAGAAGGCAAGGCAAGCTTCCTTTAATGTGACTGAGTTGGCATTACCCACTGCCAAAAGGAACCAGCTTCGGAAGAATGGAGAGAGTCCTCATCCTTATGAGACGGCTCTATTTTTTTTTTTTTAACTATTTTTCACAATGAGATGATTTTAGCCAGAGTGCTTATTAAGACTGGGTTGAGCAAAGTGAAACCAAATGAGAGTAACAAGAGATTCATATACAAAACTATCTGAGCTTTTAAAGTAATTGTTAGATAACTTAGGTCTGTGGATTAATTTCTTTGTGCCTCAACTTCCTCATCTGTAAAATGGGGATGCAAATCCGTATCTTCTAAGCGTGAAGTGGAAGTTAAATGAGGCCATGCATGAGTAGTGTTTACCATGGTACCTGGGAGAGATGAAGTACTTGGTAGAAAGGCAGGAATAGAGCACAGAGTTAAAAGCAGGGGCTTGGTAGTGCAGAGAGAAGAGTATGGCTTCAGGCTGTACCACTTCTCAGTTGCATGACCTTGAGCAACACTTTGAGCTCTATAAGGCTCATTTTCCCCTACTATATAATGGAGAAGATAATAATTGCTGGTATGAAGATGAGTGATAATGTAGGCAATGCCAAACACAGTCAGAATTTAATAACTAGTAGGCAAAAAATGGCAGCTATCATTAGGATTAATGTTACTCCAGAAGAAAACTCCAAACTGATTTAGAATAGGAAAACCAACAAAAACTCCTCTAAGAATTATAGTAGGCTACTGGTAAACTTAGACAGAAAGGGAGAAAAAAATGTACTGTATGAAAGGTTGGGACAATGACTAGTACATGAAAATGCAGGCATTCAGCATTGAATGCAACCAGATGAAGGGTATTTTTTTTTTCCCTTAATGTGGTATCTGAGTTAGAAAATTTATCAACTATGGTTGTAGTTATTATGGAATTTAAACATGAAAGAAAGAGTGACCTGAGAGACCCTTATGTATTGCTCATTCTTCTTGGCTCATCTAGTAGAAGGAACTGACCTATTTGACCTTGTTAGTTGGAGGAAGCCCTTTTACTTTTAATTTTGGAATTAAGGTGAATTATAAAAGAGGACACAGACTTTGATTTCTTAATAAACTCATTTGAAACAGCAGTGGACACCTGTTGTTTCTTTCTTCCAGGCATAACTTTCAATGATTCCCGATAATAGTGGCCCATTTTCACTGGATAACATTTTCCCCACGTGTCATGTGGTTTTGACATGTCTCCTATTCATGGTGTCCATATCAGTACATAGTATGCTAATATGAAACATAAAGTCCTCAGCCAGATCTAGGCAAGAATGAAATATTTAAGAAAAGACAACAGCAGAATTTTCTAGTCCCAGCCACAGAATGGGGATATGACCAGGCATAGGTAATCAAGGTATACCATCTCCTGGCCACAGTGACTGATCTAAGGAGTGAGCATATGATTGAACAGTCAATTAAGCTCTTTTCCTGGAATTTTATATAAGAACAGTAGGAAGATCATTTTTTTTTCTTCTCTTCTTCTCCTCCTCCTTCAATCTGGACTCACTGAGCTGGTGTAATTTAAGCCTAAAAATGGCTAAACACATCTATTTCCTCCTCCAGGCTCCTCTACCCCCAAGCTGAGCAAGAAATTAGCCCAACACCCATAGAAAATCAGATTCAAGAGATACAGAGTCTAAAGGACATCATTTTGAATTTCTGAATGCCATGGAGTTAAGGAGTAGAGCTTCTAATATTGCTTGGTTTGAAAGCAAGAGTAATATATGTTTAAAGTTCTTAGTTGCTATCAGGGTAATGCACTGTGAGCCTTGTGGTGCTTGGGGCTGGGCCATAAACTGACTTTAAGCAAAACAGTATTGATAGCAAGATGGTGTAATTCAGGTCTTCATATGTGCTTCCTATATCAAGGGATGTGTGAGCTAATTTTCTTTTCACAATCCATAGATAAGGAGCAATACCTTGTATTAAGCATTCCCCATTATCATTTTGAAACACATACACTGACAGTCACATTGAGAAATCTTTGTGTGGAAATAGCGTAACACTAATCTTATTCCTTCATACTGATCATACTGTGACTAGGGAATGGAAGAACATTAATCTCCCTGCTGTAGAATCCAGAAAGCTGTAGAATCCAGAGAGGGCTGGCGTCTTGGTGTCCTGAAATGCAGACAGAAGAAGGATCACTTGACGAATCGCTTGATTCTTTGAGAAGATTATTATTTTTTTAATATTGAAATTAGCTCTTTTGCTAGGACCATGTTCAGTCTTTGTAGTGGCAAGACAGAACGAAAAGAGATATAAGTTAGTTCCGAAGCATTCCTGCATTAGTTCATTCACTGAACATAAAAAAGAGCATTAACTGAGAGTAAAATATGTTGGGTTTTAGTCTCGAGACTGTCACTAGCTCTTTGAGTCACCTTTGTCCTTACACAGTTCTTGGAGTCTGTTTCTTCACCATATCCAAAAGTTTTTGAAGTAGCCCACTTGACGCTGCCTTCCCACTCTTCATTCTAACCACAAATAGGTTTATCTTGTGACTTGGGATGGTAAGGACATACCCTACGGTGGAGGTATGGGGAAGATTTTGTTTGCGTATTTAGAGTGAAACTCTCAAAGGTCAAGGAGTATATAATATGTGATATTTGGTCCTAAATTTGGGGCCAGTTTTGAATTACATAGATAGTTTTCTCGAGCTGAAGCATACCAGAAAAGTGAAGCTGATAGATTTCCCTCTGGTTCTAGAAGCAATTACATGGCGGGGTGGGGGGATAAAAAGGAGAGTGTATGATAAGGTAATCACAAAATAAAGCAAATTGCATGAAAAGCAAGTGAAATCACTGTTTCAGTGGTGATTTAGGATCAGAATGAGAAAATGTTTCTTCTCATTTTAGTGTGTATGGGGAGTGAGAAATCTTAAAAGGGGGGCAGTTTCTGTCCTAAGACTTCATTTATAATTTAATTATGTGTTCTGTAATAAATTCACTGTGATATTAATTGAGAATAAATGTGGTTATTGCTTATGTTTCGATCTTGTCTTCCTGTAGGAGCTTCTCAGGAATCACCCTTTTTAAATTCAAGTAGAAAGTATGTCCAGATTTTAACATGGAAAGGACAAACTGCATAGCAAACAAAGAAGAAGAGGGTAATCTTCATAAACTGTCATTAATGACTCATCCTCTTATTAGGTCAAGAGTGGTTCTGCTGATTATTAAGATAATTAGAGCTATCATATTTTACCATACATTGTTCTGATGGTATAATTGGTTGAGTCTTTTAACTAATTAAAGGCTATTTATATGGGGTGGTTGCAAAAGGGAAAAAGATACAGCCCTCACATTAATGAAGTTCGCTAACCCCTTATTTGTCATAGGAAGTAAAAATTTAGAGATCATTTTGTTTGTGGCCACCTGCACGTGAAGGGAGAGAACAGGTAATCTAGGCATAAAAAGAGACCAATTTCATTCACTGAGCCTAAAATTAACTGAGAGTATAAAATACATTTGGGTTTTAGTCTCAAGACTGACTTAGTTAAAGTTCTCGGTCAGATCACAAAGCAAGAGTGAAGTAGTTGAAGGACAATGGCAGAACTTTCTGGTCGCAGCCCAGAAACACTGTGTTGATCCTTGGCAAGCCATTGAGCTGAGCTGTCTGGTAGAAGTGCCAGTTGTCTTCTGTTTGAGCATTATCCCCCACCTCCGCCTCCCCTACATGCAACATGTTTCCACCCTCCTCTTCTCAAATTGTGGTTAGTGGTTTCAAACCATCACTTCTTATCAGATTTACCATTAAACACACTCCAAGTCCAAATAATTTTTACCATCTTCACGACTCCTTTTCTCTTCTAGGCCCTCATGTTCTCTTGTGTGAGAAATTTTAAGTCTACTTATATTCTTTTTTTTTTTAAGTTGCAAAGCTTAGATTTTTTTAAATTTAGGTTTTTTTTTTTAATTTCTTTTCAGCGTAACAGAATTCATAGTTTTACACCACACCCAGTGCTCCATGCAATGTGTGCCCTCCATAATACCCACCACCTGGCTCCCCCAACCTCCCACCCCTCGCCCCTTCAAAACCCTCAGGTTGTTTTTCAGAGTCCATAGTCTGTCATGGTTCATCTCCCCCTCCAATTTCCCTCAACTCCCTTCTCCTCTCCATCTCCCCATGTCCTCCGAGTTATTTGTTATGCTCCGCAAATAAGTGAAACCATATGATAATTGACTCTCTCTGCTTGACTTATTTCACTCAGCATAATCTCTTCCAGTCCTGTCCATGTTGCTACAAAAGTTGGGTATTCATCCTTTCTGATGGAGGCATAATACTCCATAGTGTATATGGACCACAGCTTCCTTATCCATTCGTCCGTTGAAGGGCATCTTGGTTCTTTCCACAGTTTGGCAACCGTGGCCATTGCTGCTATAAACATTGGGGTACAGATAGCCCTTCTTTTCACTACATCTGTATCTTTGGGGTAAATACCCAGTAGCGCAATTCAGGTGCAGGGTCATAGGGAAGCTCTATTTTTAACTTCTTGAGGAATCTCCACACTGTTCTCCAGAGTGGCTGCACCAACTTGCATTCCCACCAATAGGGTAAGAGGGTTCCCCTTTCTCCACATCCTCTTCAACACACGTGGTTTCCTGTCTTGCTAATTTTGGCCATTCTAACTGGTGTGAGGTGGTATCTCAATGTGGTTTTAATATGAATCTCCCTGATGGCTAGTGATGATGAACATTTTTTCATGTGTCTGATAGCCATTTGTATGTCTTCACTGGAAAAGTGTCTGTTCATATCTTTGGCCCATTTTTTTGATATGATAATCTGTTTTGTGTGTGTTGAGTTTGAGAAGTTCTTTATAGATCCTGGATATCAACCTTTTATCTGTACTGTCATTTGCAAATATCTTCTCCCATTCCGTGGGTTGCCTCTTTGTTTTGTTGACTGTTTCCTTTGCTGTGCAGAAGCTTTTGATCTTGATGAAGTCCCAAAAGTTCAGAAGAGACCCCGAATCGCTAAGGAAATGTTACAAAAATAAAACTGGTGGCACATGTTACCTGATTTCAAGCTTTACTACAAAGCTGTGATCACCAAGACAGCACGGTGCTGGAATAAAAACAGACACATAGGCCAATGGAACAGAGTAGAGAGCCCAGATATGGACCCTCAACTCTATGGTCAAATAATCTTCGACAAAGCAGGAAAAAATATACAGTGGAAAAAAGACAGTCTCTTCAATAAATGGTGCTGGGAAAATTGGACAGCTATATGTAGAAGAATGAAACTCGACCATTCTCTTACACCGTACACAAAGATAAACTCGAAATG
>PISX010022507.1:0-31571 GCA_004024625.1 Mellivora capensis | reverse complement strand
GCAGAGAGAGTCAATTATCATATGGTTTCACTTATTTGCAGAGCATAACAAATAACACGGAGGACATGGGGAGATGGAGAGGAGAAGGGAGTTGAGGGAAATTGGGGGGGAGATGAACCATGAGAGACTATGGACTCTGAAAAATAACCTGAGGGTTTTGAAGGGGCAGGGGGTGGGAGGTTGGGGGAGCCTGGTGGTGGGTATTGTGGAGGGCACTCATTGCATGGAGCACTGGGTGTGGTGTAAAACTATGTATGAATTCTGTTACGCTGAAAAGAAATAAAAATAAATACATAAATAAATAAAAATGTAAAAAAAAAGAAATTAAAAATAGAGCTTCCCTATGACCCTGCAATTGCACTACTATTTACCCCAAAGATACAGATGTAGTGAAAAGAAGGGCCATCTGTACCCCAATGTTTATAGCAGCAATGGCCATGGTCGCCTAACTGTGGAAAGAACCAAGATGCCCTTCAACAGACGAATGGATAAGGAAGATGTGGTCCATATACACTATGGAGTATTATGCGTCCATCAGAAAGGATGAATACCCAACTTTTGTATCAACTTGGGCGGGACTGGAAGAGATTATGCTGAGTGAAATAAGTCAAGCAGAGAGAGTCAATTATATATGGTAACACTTATTTGTGGAGCATAACAAATAACATGGAGGAGAGGACATGGGGAGAAGGAGAGGAGAAGGGATTTGAGGGAAATTGGAAGGGGAGGTGAACCATGAGAGACTATGGACTCTGAAAAACAACCTGAGGGTTTTGAAGGGGCGGGGGGTGGGAGGTTGAGGGAGCTAGGTGGTAGGGATTATGGAGGGCACGTATTGCATGGAACATTGGGTGTGGTGCAAAAACAATGAATTCTGTTATGCTGAAAAGAAATTTTTAAAAAAGCATTGTGTCAAAAAAAAATAAAAAATAAATAGATTTCTATTAAGCAGGCTTTTCCGGTGCTGATTTTCCTAGAAAACAGAGACTTCCTGTACGTATATATACAAACAAAAATAGAATAGTGTTAGTTTTCTCATCAAGAACAATAAATGCTGAAAATAGTGAAATCATGCCTTCAAAATTTAGCATAAAATGACTTTATAACAATCCATGTATAATCAAACTACTAATCAAATATGAAACCAAAGGAATGACATACAAGAACTCTGAAGGTTTATCTCTCGTATATTCTTCTGAAAAAAAAAGTACATAAATATTTTAAAAGAGAAGGAAAGAAAAAGAGAGAGAGGAGGGAGAGAAAGGGATATCAAGAAAATGGACTGGATGCTTAACATTTTTGTTTTGGATAATGAGAGGCTGAGTAATTTAATCAAAGCAAATCACATTTGTAAATATATATCTATAAAATCTTGATTAAATATATTATTAATTTTTTTCTTAAAAGTATCAAAGATACATCAAGATCGTGAGGAATTACAAGACAAAAATCCAAGGCTTGGGAAAAGGTTTGTTCTCTGAGAAGTTGCTAATCTGGAAGAGGTAGCTGATACATGCTTTCAAAAGCCTTCTAGAGCAAAAGGGGAAGTCAGAGTTCAGGGCCACCCAACACAGGGCTTGGGACCCCAAATGGCTATACCTTGAGAATAGTAGTAAAGCGAAAATAAACCAATCTTTGTTCAAATAGTAGACTCACTTCTTTTTTAAATCTCAGTAGCCCATGAAATCTGCGGCTGTGAGCTTGCAAACCCTAAATTGTTAGTCCCCCACTTTAGAGGAAGAGACTGTCAACCTGAGCCTCATATTACTCCAACAAACACTTTTTTTAAAAACACAATTTCCATCACTCACCGAAGCATAAGGAAAAACAATACATGAATGAGAACCAAGCGGTGATAAAAAAATAATCAAAATGGTCACAGGTATTATCAGACACAGTTCAATGATGCTTACCTTTTTTGAGGAAAAGAAAAGTAAGCTCCAAAATTTTCAGCAGGAAACTGCCAGCTATAAAAAAGTGAGGTAGGAGATATGAAAAAAGAACTAAATTGAAATCCAAGAATTGAAAATTTCACAAACAAAATTAAGAATTTATTGGGAATTGAACATATTGGACAGCTGAAGAGAGGGAACTGAAAACAGGTCAGAAGATACACTCCAGAATGTAGCATGCAAGCAAGAAAAAAAGGTGGAAAACATGGAAGAGAATGGAAAAGACAGAGAATCCCATGAGAGATTCTAAGTTCTGGCATCTAGAAGAAGAAAAAAAGAAGAGACATTGGCAGTATTTGTGGAGATTTGGGCTTATAATTCCCCCAAACTGATGAAAAACACCAATCTTCAGATTCAGGAATCCCAATAAATACCGACCAGACTGAATGAAAGGAAATCTCTACCTAAACACATCATAGTGAAACTGGATAAAATCAAAGAAATATTTAATGCAACTAGAGCAACTTGCCTTCAAGGTGGTAACAGACTGACAAGTGACTTCTCCAGAGTAGCAGCAGAAGTCAGAAAGAAACCGCTCACTTAAAATTTGTAATTAATAATAATATAATAATAATAATGACATTGCAGATGAATAAAAACTTGGGATAAATTACCACTGGGAAACTTGTACCTGCAGGAATTTGCAAAGGATGTTTTCTAGGAAAAAGGGAAATAATCATTGGAGAAGATCAAGGGGGCAAAAAATACAAGAAGAATAAAGAACAAAGAGAGTTGCAAACATGTGAGTAAATCTCAATAGACACTGACTCATAAAAAATATATGTAGCTTGGGAATGTTGGAAATATAGGCAAGTTTTTTTAAACCTTTTATATTTTATATTTTATATAATATATAATATTTATATATTATATTTCTATAATATTTATATAATATATAATATAATATTTTATATTAACCAGAAGAGTAAAATTATCAATTAATATTAGATACTGATCAGTCAATGATATGATATGATAATTTTATGATATGATATGATAATTTTAAATCCTAAGATGAACACTAAAAGGTAAAGAGCGTAACACTTCCAACTAAAAGATAGGAAGAAAAAAGTAATAATTAAGAAAATCAGTTCAAAGTCATGAAGTCCATAAGTGTGAGTCCACAGGACAACATAAGGTTACTTGCCTGGCTAAAGGTTCTCTACTAAGGATCTGGGGCCACCACGGTCTCCAGCTATCAGAGTTGATACCAAATCAATTTGCTGGAGAAAGCAAGCACTCAAAGAATCTCTTTACTTTTTTAAATACACAGGTACTATGATGATATGTGGAATGTCCCAGTTCATTCAAGAATCATTTCAACAAACTTGCTATGAGAAGCATATCACATTTAAGATAGGCCTTTCTTATATCATGGAAAAGACAGTGAATACAGGGACTTCTTAGGAGACCCTGGCAATGTTCCTCTTGATTTTAATTCCTCAGAAAGTAAAGATGGAAAATATGCACTGATAGCAGCAGCAAATTAGGTTATTCCAGAAGAGATGAAAGATTTAATGACAAAGTTACATGAAGAAAAAACATACAGAAAGTCTTGTGATAGGACTCTTCACAAAAATGCTTTGTTATAGAAGAATTAAAAAAGTGAAAGATAACAGGCAAATGAAATTAAGAATTCAGGCTCTGGGGGCACCTAGGTGGCTCAGTTGGTTAAGCATCTGCCTCTGGCTCAGATCATGATCTCAGGATCTGGGGATCACATTGGGGCTCCCTGCTTGCCAGGGAGCCTGGTTCTCCCTCTTCTTCTGCAGTTCCCCCTGCTTATGCTCTCTCAAGTTCTCTCAAATAAGTAAATAAATAAATAATCTTTTAAAAAATAATTCAGGGTCTGATTTGTGCATCTAACAACAGGCCTGTGACATCACAGAGGAACAGAGTCCTATAAGGTGACTCACATGCTTTCAATTCTGAAATATTTATTCTGAGTTTTTCTTTGTAATCATGACAAAAGATCTCAAATCTTTTGCCACCAACTTATGATGATTACATGACTACTTGCTTTTGTCATCAAAATCTCCTTGAACTTTGTTATCCCCTGTGTGTCAATATTCTGCAATTTCAGCTGTTTCCACAATATATGAGATGCACTTTAAAATTTCAGTCCCCAAAAGTGACTGAATAATGATAAAATACTTATCCTTTCTATTTTCCATATTATTGGAAGTTGAATTTGAAATTGTACAAAGGAATTGCACAGGAAAGTCTTTGACAAGAAACATACACAATTATTTTTTTTGTATAGCTAGTTCCTTAGAAATATTTCTAACAAAACATTCTCATTGTGCTCTTCTAAGACAGTAATTTTTTGAGAGAGTTATTCTATGCATTATATATTTTTTATGCTTTCTAACTTTGTACCAGAAATGGAGAAAAAAATAGCAAATTTGAGAGTCACATTTTAAATAGGATGATTATTTGTCAAAGTGAAGTTTTTGGTTTGATTATAGTTTTAGTGCATATTAGTCAAATTGAAGTTCTCTTCATGAGGTGACAGATATGTGAAATTTGAACATAATTTTAGAAAAACAATGTATATATTGCCAACAGTAACTTTGACAAGTTAAATAAATAAAACCCCAATTCACTAGTTTGAAACTACTTAGATATAAACAGGTATTTACTTCTTTACCATCTATCTATGTCTAGAAAATGTGACCCAAATAAAAATGGGGCATCACTGAGTGGAGTGACTAAAAACCTTACTTTAAATGAACAAGGAATGTCAGTAGACTCATAATGTAAGTTTTTCTTCAGAACAATGGTTTTAAGAGCTTATTTGTAAAAGCTAAAGCCTGAGCTCTTTTGGGAATTTCCCAGAGATTGTTAACTTTTTTTTTCTTCTTTAAAGATTTCATTTATTTATTTACAGACAGAGATCTCAAGTAGGCAGAGAGGCAGGCAGAGAGAGAGGGGGAAAGCAGGCTCCCCACTGAGCAGAGAGCCCGATATGGGGCTCCATCCCAGGACCCTGAGATCATAACCTGAGCTGAAGGCAGAAGCTTTAACCCACTGAGCCACCCAGGTGCCCCTGTTAACTTTCTTTTAACAGTTAATGGTGATCCCCAGATATAATTATTTACATTTCAATGAAAAAAAATGTATTAATATTAGAGAGTCTTCTCTAGAAGCTTTCAAGTATAAATATCTATAAATTCAAAAAAAGAAAATTCTTTATAATTTTAACATTAAAAGAAATTTAAGGGTTTTTTTTTTTTGTCCTTGAGGGTGTTAAAAATCCTTTTAAGTTTTAGCATTGAAAAAGAAGAATCTGAAGAATTGCAGCTTCTTTGTTTTTAAAAGTGAATGATAAAACTTGTTTATGCATGAAAGCTTCTATGTATTTCATAATCTATTTATGCTATAATACCATCTTAAAAGCTGACCTTTAAGAACTTGGCGTTTGGCCACCTGGTTGGCTCAGTCATTAGGCATCTACCTTTGGCTCAGGTCATGATCCCAGGGTTCTGGGATCAAGGCCCACATCAGGCTCCCTGCTTAGAGGGAGGCCTGCTTCTCCATCTCCCATTCCCCTGCTTGTGTTTCCTCTTTCTCTCTCTCTCTCTATCAAATAAATAAATAAATAAATAAATAAATAAATTCTTTAAAAAAAAAAGATACTTGGTGTTTGGCTACTTATTTCCAGACATATTTCATATCCTATATTTTTAGAGCTTCTAAATGTAAAAAAGATTTCATTAATCAGTTGTACTTACATACAAAAACTTACTTAAGTTTTCTAACCTGCTTATGTTTGTGATTTCTAAATAATGTTTAATATCTCATAGCATACTTAAGTTTAATAGAAGTCATTGTTTTAAATCTAAGAAAAAAGTGACATTCCAGCAAGCAACATCTGAAACATGAATAATTAAATATAAGGCTAAAGGGTTTTTTTCTTTTTTACTTTTCATTCAGACATTCATTTAATACCTTGTTTGGCTTTATTTAAATTTGCTTGAATTGATATACTTTGCATTTATATTAATTTTTATTTTATTTAAAATGTTACAAAATTTAGCACTTAAAAATAAAAGTCAAAAAAGATTAAAAGAAATACAGAAGAAGTAGAACAAATAGAAAGCACATTAAGACACTGGCTTTAAATTCAATACACCAGTAATTACATTTAATATGAATGGGTTAGCTGTTCCAATTAAAAAGTAAAAAGGATCATATGAGATTATATATATACACACATATATATACACTTATATATATGACATATATATAAAAAATTATCTAAAGTATATAGCACATGGTTGAAAGTAACATAATAAAAAAGATATGCTATGAAAACAAAATGTTATATTAATACTAGGCAAAATAGACTTTAAGGCAAAAAAATTACTAATAATAAAAATGATCACTCACATTCCAAAAATTTCAGTCCACCATAATACAGAGCAAGATTAAATTTAATAAAAGCTAATGACATAACTTTAATAACTCTAACAACATAAATGCTAAATTTCTAAAGCAAAATGTTAAAGGATGATAAGGAGAAATAGATAAATTCATAACCATACCATGAATCAAAGCACATCTTTTCAACAATTGATAGAGCAGAGACAAAAGCCATGAAGGCCCTAAAACAAGCCTCAACATTTTCAAAACATTTGAAGTAATACAGAATGTATTCTCTAATCAGCACAATTTATCAAAACTGTATATTTCTAAAAACAACAATACAGGTTGTGCTAGTAGTCAAGACAGAATAACATGGACCAGATTTATCTTTATATCATAAATAACTAGAAAATCAGACAAAATATATGAAATGGCAATTTTCAGACATTGGACAAAAAGCAATATAGGACTATGATCCATGAAAGAAGAGAAACAGACAAGATGAGCCCTACTATTGTCCAAGTTTATGTCCTGGGAGACAGTTACCAGGCTGCAATAGAGAGCTGTGCAGGGAGAGGCTTAACATAAAGTCAGCCAGCCTCACTAAGTTGAAGAGACAGAGAGGAAAGCTTGGGAAAAATCAAGACAATCAGAATTTGTAGGTAGGGGTACAAGAGAAGAGGGAGCTGCATAAAAAGAGAGCTCTAGAAATCTGCAGAGGGGTCCCTTTGAATTTGGAGCTGAGGAAAAGCCCCCGGAAGGGAGTAGCTGAAACAATTTTCTAAGCATACAAGTCTGGAAATAGTTTGTGTTCATACCAGCTGGAGTGGAAAGACCTTATAACAGATGAGGCATAAAATAAAATTTCTAACTGGAGTACAAGAAGAAGGGCAGTGAAAGGGAAAAAATGAACAAAAAATGACCTCTTTGAAATCTGATTATGAAATATATAAATCCACAGATCCAAGCTCAATGACTGCCAAACAAAAGAAATATAAGGAAAGCAATGCCATGGCATAGGAGAATCAAATTACAAAATACCTACTGATAAAATCTTAAAAACAGCCAGAAGGGAAAAAAATTCACTATGTGTAAAGGAGCAAAGATTGAAATAACAGCGTACTTATCAAAAACTATTTGAACCAGAAGATAATGGAGAGACATTAAAATACTGAAAGAAAAAAAAAACTTATTAGAATTCTTCAGCCAGGAAAAAAAATCTTATAAAAATAAAGGCAAATAAAGACTTTTCAGAAAAATAAAAATTGAGAAAATTTACCTCTAGCACCTATGCTGTATGAAATGTTAAAGAAAGTTCTTTAAGCAGAAGAAAAATTAGGAAAATTTAACTCTACACAAAGGAATAAAGAGTGCCAAATGATAAACATATGAGTTAACAAAAATATATTTTATCCATTTTTAAATCTCTTTAAAAGGTCACGGACAGCTTAAGGTAAAATAATAACACTGGATCATGTGGTGTAAAGCCAATGTAAAATTAAAATGTATAACTATAACAGTACAACAAATGGGAAGGAATAAATAGAAGTATATTTTTGTAAGGGTCTTACAGTAGAAAGGGAATGTTATAACAGTTTTGAAAGTAAACTGGGATAAATTAAAGATGTATATTGTAATCCCTACATAAAATCCCTACATAAATCCCTATATAAAATATAAAAATAAAACATTTATCTAAGAGACTGATATGCTATGGGTTTTTTAAAATTTCACCTAATCCAAAGGAGAACATAATAACAAGAAAAAATGAACAAAGAGCAGAAAAGACATATAGGAAACAAGTAGTGAGGTTGTTTTAATATCAGCCCTATAACTAATTATATTAAATGTAAATGGTCTAAGTACTAAATTGAAAGGCAAAAATTATTAATCTGGCTATAAAATAAAGCCCCAAATATATGATATCTATAAGAAACCCAGTTTAAATATAATAATGGCTGATAGATTAAGATTACAAGTATGAAAAAAAGACACAACATGCAAAAACTAATCACAAGAAAAGTGGCATGATTCTACCAACATCAGAAAAGTAGACTTGAGAAAAGAAAATATTACCAGGGATAAAGAAATACCTTTCATATGATAACATTAAGAGGATACAATAGTCCTAAATGACTATGCATCTAATAACAGAGCTTCAAAATATGTGAAGCAAAAATTGATAGAACTTCCAGAAGGGAGATAAATCCAAATTAAAATTGGAAATTTCAGTACTCATCTTTCAATTATAGTAGAATATATAGCAAATGACTAAAGATGTGGATGACTTGAATGCTATTATAAACTAACTTGACCTAATTAATATTTATAGAAAATTATACCAATAAATAACAGATTAACATTCTATTATGTTTATTCTTTAAGAATAAATAGAAAACAGCATTATTTACCATAATATCTTGAAAATATTAGAAGACTAAAACCATACAAATTATTTTTCTGACCACCGTAGAATTAAACTAGAAATTTTAATAACACAATTTCTGGGATTCTCCAAATATTCTGGATATTAAACAACATATTTACAAATAAGCCATGGATCAAAGAGGAAAACACACAAAAAAGTAGAATATATTTTGAACTGAATGAAAAGTTTAAAAATACAACATATCAAAATTTGAGGAATACACCTAATGAATTGTTTAAAGGGAGAAAATATGTGCTTATTGAAAAGAGAAAAGATCTAAAATCCATGATATAAGATTTCAAGTTAATAAACTATAAAATGTAGAGCAAATCAAACCCTAAATAAGCAGAAGACATAAAAAGATAGAAACAGACATCAACAATTAGAAAGCAGAAAAATGCTAGAGAAAATTAAAGAAGACAAATCAATTGTTCTAGAAAGTAAGCTCTTCAGGATGTGATTCTGGCAGTGGATTTCTCACTGGTCAGACAACAGCCAGGCCTCAGGGTGATTAGAAGTGTATGGTGATAACCCCTCAGATATGCTGCCATGTCTAGGAATAGGACTTTCTCCTGGGCTAAACTGGGATGGGGCACAGGTAGACAGGGAAGCATATATGACCGTTCAGTTGTTCTGGAAGTGGACCTGTTTCACTAATTTGTTGTTGTTGTTGTTTTTTCTACTTTTTTTTTCTACATTGCATTTTTTTTTCTTATTTTTCTACATTGCATTTCTAACATGACTCACTTTTCTAACCTCAAACAAAAAGCATCCTGATCTCTCCTCTGAATTAATAGTGACCAAAATTTCTGAATCATAAGCAGAACATAAACTAAACTGACTTTAGGTATCATTTCTGAAGAAAGAGACCACTTAAAAATAGTTTAGAGTTTTCAAAAAAATGGCATCATCAGAACAGTTAGGTGATTGATAGAGTTAATTAGTTAATGGGACAAAATATTTACAACTGGGATGATTCAAAATATATTATTGTAATGCACATAAAGCTTGATCTAACTAACCCCTAATTTTTTGCCTTTTCAAAAAAACATATTGAGCCTAAATCATTTTTTGCACATGATTCTCAAATATTTCCTCCTCAATTAAGTGAGAAATTACTAGAAGGGAGGGATTTTTCTCTTAGCTTGATCATTTCCCTGCAAGAATTTTCCATAGACATTACTTAGTATTTGTTCCTTTGGCTTCTGTATACAAGCACAGATATTTGAAAGGAGGAAGTATCAAAGAAATAGTAGAACCATGAGTATTTCCTTTCACTATGATTCCAACTGTCCTACTAAATGTCTTATGAGAATTTGATTGGTAATAAACCTTTGGGGAAAACTGTAAGTAATACCTCAGGACTTGGTATCTCTGTGTGTTCTCTGGAAAGAGTGCTCTGAGAACACCCATGGGTCCTATGGCCATGCTGAGATATTCCCTCTTTTATACTCTGCCAATAATCCTCTCCACCAAAAGTAATTGAGGGGAAGGTGAGCCCAAATTTATCAGACAGATGCCTAGTGTACAGCTGTCTTCAGCAGCATGGCTCACCCACATGCAACTTGCCATTAAAACTGTCCAGTCAGCACAGACTCTCAGTTTGCTCGTATTAGTATGCTGGAAAACCATAATGGTCATGATTTACTCAAGCTAGGCCCAACTTTTTCATGAAGAAAAAAAAATGGAAACATAGGCCTGGCTAAAGGGAAAGAAGAAAATTTCCCACAAGAATCAATTCAATTTAAATTCTGACTAGTTCTTTATAGATCTCAAGTGAAAACATAAAAAGACCTATAAGGAGGGGGAAAGACCGCCTTGGACAGAGCATGGCAAATTGGAAAAGAAATCTGCAAGATGGATTCCCCAAAGACAATTAGCTTAATTATTTCCATGGGCATCACTGCATTCAGTATGTATTGATTGACTTTACTGTTAATTAGACTAAATGACCTTGAGCATTTCTACACAATTAGTTACATTCTATAGAGCATTTATTTTCAGTGGTATCTGATACAGATTCAGTTCTTATCTTACATGCTAGAAGAAATTTCCTTTTGATATTTAAAGTATCCAAGGGAAGGGAGTGGAGGGAAATTGGAGGGGGAGATGAACCATGAGAGACTATGGACTCTGAAAAACAACCTGAGGGTTTTGAAGGGGCGGGGGGTTGGGAGGTTGGGGGAGCCAGGTGGTGGGTATTATGGAGGGCATGCATTGCATGGAGCACTGGGTGTGGTGCAAAAACTATGAATTCTGTTATGCTGAAAAGAAATTAAAAAAAATAAAGTATGCAAGGGATTTAAAGTATACTTAAACATATGTGGAAAAGGGATAAATGAAAATCAAATATAAATTATTATATAATTGCCTCCAATTCTAAAATCGTATAATCCTATATTCTGCCACTATACATTTATAGCTATATGTGAACTTTATATATCAATTTTGTAAATATGTTTGAAGAAAATCAAAGCCTTTGCTGTCCCAGAAAAAAATAATCTGAATAAATGAAGTTATAAAGAAATAATTAATTGATAATTAAGAGAACTTAATATATGGAGAATTAGTAATTAGACCTAGAAATGGGCTGAAATGAAATGGGGTACTGGAAACTCTTGAGATAGAAGGTTAGTGATCAATGAAGCTAGTAAGGAGATTCCTGCAGTGGAGAGGAAGTTGAGCTTGGTGATTCCACAGGTCTTTTCCAAATGCAACATTTCTATCATGCACTTGCATTTCTAGTCAAGGCAACATGGAAATTAAGACAGAATTGGCCAGATATTGGGATATGGCCAAGGCAAGGAAGAACACTGTGTCTGACTTTCTTTGTATCTTTGTATAGAGTACTGGGTGGTCTTGTGATAGGATAAATCTATGGATCCCAAGACACAGACCTCTTGCTGCTACCAACAAACAGACTGTTAAATGCAATGACCACTGTGCAAAGACCTGCTCAAAAGTTTCTTTTTGCTCAAGAGATGACCTATAAACTGCAGATGGAGGACTTACAAACATCAGCTCCCTCTCTAAGAGGCCTCCATATAGAAACCCAAATGGATCTGATCATTATTGCTTGTGGTAACTACATTATACTTCAAGTGTCCTACCAAGTTCTCTACAACCAACTTTTTGGGGTTAACTTGGAAAGTGGAGATGGCAGATGAAACCAGTATAACTGCAGTCTCAATATGGGACAACATGAAGGATGGAACATGCTGAGGGAAGCTCCAGGAACACAGGATTGCTCACTTATGCACTTGCACAGGGGCTCCATATTCAAGAGGTAACATTCACTTCATAGACAGCTTTACAATTTTGAACTATTGTTCAGTTTTGATTATAACTTTTCTGACTCAAAAATAGGCAATTTTCCTATTTATTATGACAGCTTTCTAGCACAGAGCAGCTCTATACTTTGTTCTTAAAAATCAGTATATTTCCACTATTCTCTAACAAAGGACAAATGAGTTCGATAATCAGAAGGCCTTGTTTGGCCAAACATCTAAAATAACCTGTGTTTTTACACAAATAATTACATTTCCCATTAGTAATGTACAAAGTCAGTATTACTTAGACATAAATTAGAGATTACTAAGTGATCATCCACTTAACAGGCAGTTGATTATCTTTTGTTATGGAAATTCTGGCAGTATAAAAATTAACTTCCACTAAAATATTGCAATCTCCTGATAACCAGATATCATTTAAGCTGTACGCAAAAGGTACAGGAGGCAAAATTCAATCAATAGTGTCCTTGAAAAAAATCAAAAGAAGAAATTCTGTGAAGAAACATGAAGTAATTTTGCTTATTAAAATTACATCATTGGGGCACCTGGGTGGCTCCATGAGTTAAGCCTCTGCCTTCAGCTCAGGTCATGATCGGGTCCTGGGATCGAGCTCCACATTGGGCTCTCTCCTCAGCGGGGAGCCTGCTTCCCCCTCTCTCTCTGCCTGCCTCTCTGCCTGCTTGTGATCCCTCTCTGTCAAATAAATAAATAAAATCTTTTTTAAAATAAAATAAAATTGTATCATTGATGTTAAACTGCAGTTTCTTGACTCAGACACCAACTCCTCCAATGCTAAATTACCAGAAAGAGGAAGATTTCACCCACCTATAAGTCTCACTACCAGTCTGTCTATGATCTAAAACTAAATTGCAAAATCAACTTTTTTCCTATATGGAATATAATAATATTGTCTTTGAAAGAAAGGCTTATGACAATGAAGAATATCATGGCCTTTTCACTGCTCTAGGTATTTGCTACTCTTAGTCCCTAGACTAGCAACATCACTATTACCTGGGCCCCACCAGACCTACTGAATTAGAATCTGCATTTTAGCATGATCATCGGATGATTCAAACACATACTACAGTTTGAGAAGGACTGTTCCAGATAACACACATAATTTGAAAGTTATTATGAATGTGAATTACTACAACTTTGTAAAATTTATAATTTATTTTGACTGATGACTATAGTGAAGTCAAATTTCTTTTGAAAAATCAGTTATATCTCTCATTGAAGTATTACATTTCCCTGATCATCAGTGAAATGCAAAGCAAAACCACAATGAGCTATCACCTCGCACTTGTCAGGAAGGGCATTACAAGAAAAAAAAAAGAAAGAAAGAAAGAAAGAAAAGCTAGTAAGTGTTAGTGCAAATGTGGAGAAATTGGAACCCTCCTACATTATTGGTGGTAAAGCAAAGTGGAGCAGCCATTATAAAAAACAGTATGGAGATTCCTCAAAAAATTAAAAATAGAACTACCATGTGATCCAGCAATTCCACTTCTGAGTTTTTATCAAAAAAAAAAGTAAAATTAGGATCTAGAAAAAACATTTGCCCTTCAATGCTCACTGTAGCATTATTCAAAAGCACCAAAATGTGGGAGCAACCTGAATATGTCCACTGAAGAATAAATAAAGAAAATATGGTATATGCATACAATGGAATATTGTTTAGCCTTTAAAAAAGGAAATCAGGGGTACCTGGGTGGCTCAGTGGGTTAAGTCTCTGCCTTCGGCTCAGGTCATGATCCCAGGATCCTGAGATCGAGCCCCATGTCAGGCTCTCTGCTCAGTGGGGAGCCTGCTTCCCCCTCTCTCTGCCTGCCTCTCTGCCTACTTGTGATCTCTGTCTGTCAAATAAAAAAATAAAATCTTATAAATAAATAAATAGGAAATTGTTGCCATTTGCAACCCATGGGGGAAACTTGACAACACTATGCTAAGTGAAATAAGCCAGTCATAGAAGAACTGTTGCATTTCTATACTCCAATAATGAAGCAACAGAAAAAGAAATCAAGGAATCAATGCCATTTACAATTGCATCAAAAACAGTAAGATACCAAGGAATAGACCTAACCAAAGAGGTAGAATATCTGTAATTCTTACCACAATTTTTTGAAGTTTTACAATAGCATGGTCACACTATTCATTAAAAGCTAATAGGCACAGAAATATAAAATCTCAAAAATCAAAAGTGTGTATAAAACACTATACTTTCAGCAAGATACATATCCAGATACTTTGGGGCATATTTAACGTTTTCAATATTAGATACCAACAACATTATTCAGAAAGCTAGAACAATCCCAAAATTTGTTTGGAATCAGAAAAGACCCTAAATAGCCAAAGCAACCGTGAAAAAGGAAAACAAAGCTGGAGGTACCATGATTTCAGCCTTGAAGCTATACTACAAAGTTGCAGTCATCAGGACAGCATGGTACCAGCACAAAAACAGACACAAGATCAATGAAACATAGTAGAAACCCCAGAATGGACCCATAAGTATATGGTCAACTAATCTTCGACAAAGCAGAAAAGAATATCCAATGGAAAAAAGACAGTCTCTTCAACATATGGTGTTGAAAAAACTGAACCGCTTCCTTACACCATACAAAAAACAAATTCAGAATGGATGAAAGACCCACATTTGAAACAGGAAACCATCAAAATCCTAGAGGAGAACCCAGGCAGCAACCTCTTTGCCCTCAGCCATAGCAACTTCTTACCAGACATGTCACCAGAGGCAAGGGAAAAAGAAGCAAAATGAACTATTGGGATTTATCAAGATGATTCTGCACATCAAAGGAAATAATCAACAAAATTAAAATGCAGCCTACAAAATGGGAGAAGATATTAGCAGATGACATATCTGATAAAGGGTTAGTATCCAAAATCTATTTTTTAAAAAGTATCAAACTCAATAACAAAAAACAAATACTCCATTTAAGAAATGATAGAAGGGGCACCTGGGTAGCTCAGTGGGTTAAAGCCTTTGCCTTCGGCTCAGGTCATGATCCCAGGGTCCTGGGATTGAGCCCCACATCAGGCTCTCTGCTCAGCGGGGAGCCTGCTTCCCCCCCCCCTCTCTGCCTGCCTCTCTGCCTAATTGTGATCTCTGTCTGTCAAATAAATAAATAAACATTTTTAAAAATGGGCAGAAAACATAATAGACATTTTTTCCAATGAAGACATCCAGATGGCTAGTAGACACATAAAAAAAAATGTTCAACATCACTCATCATCAAGGAAATACAAATCAAAACCATGATGAGAGAGCACTTCACACCTGTCAGAATAGCCAAAATCAACAACACCGGAAAGAACAGTTGTTGGTGAGATGTGGAGAAATGGGAAACCTCTTCCACTATTGGTGGGAATGCAAACCAGTGCAGCCACTCTGAAAAATAGTATGAAGTTTCCTCACAAAGTTAAAATAGAGCTACCTCTGATCCAGCAATTGCACTACTATGTATTTACCTAAAAGATACAAAAATACAGATTCAAAAGATTACATTCACCCCAATGTTTATAGCAGCATTATTATTAGCAATAGCCAAACTGGAAAGAGCCCAAATGTCCATCAACTGATGAATGGATAAAGAAAAGATAGTGTGTATGCATATATATCCATTCTTTTATATACATATATATGTATATATATGAAATGGAATATTACTCAGGTGGTAGATAGATGATGGATAGATAAACAGATAAAGAATAAAATATTACTCAGACATCAAAAAGAATGAAATTTTGCCATTAGCAATAATGTGGATGGAGCTAGAGTGTATTCTGCTGTTAAATAAGCCAGGCAGAGAAAGACAAATACCATATGATTTCATTAATATGTGGAATTTAAGAACAAAACAGATGAACATATGGGAAGGAGAAAAAAAGAGAGAGAGAGAAGCAAACCATAAGAGACTCTTAATGATAGAAAACAGACTGAGGGTTGATGGAGATAGGTGGATTGGGGATGGGCTAGATGGGTGATGGGTATTAAGGAATGCATTTGTTATGATGAGTTATATGTAAGTGATGTTATATGTCAGTAATGAATTACTAAATTCTACTCCTGAAACCAATATTACACTACATGTTAATTAACTAGAATTTGAACAATTTTAAAAGGAAAAAAATACAGATGAAAAAAGGAGATATTGGTGAAAGTAAGTATCCCTTTAATTTCAATGAAAGCAAGCTATATATTTTTAAAATAATTTTATATCCCAGTGGTTATTCTTCCCAAGCTTGATTAAAAATTAAAACATCAGGGCACCTGGGTAGCTCAGTCAGTTAAGCAACAGGCTAATGATTTTAGCTCAGGTCATGATCTCAGGGGTCATGAGATCGAGCCCAGCATCAGGCTCCACACTCAGTAAGGAGTCTTCTTGAGATTCTCCCTCTCACCCTCTCCCTCTGCCCCCCCCACTCAAATAAATAAATAAATCTTTAAAATTTTTAAGTAAAAAAATAAATAATAAAATAAATTTAAAAATTCAAAACATCTATTTTGTATTTAATAATTCAATTTGCATTATGTCCTAAATAATGGTTTCATGTTTGTAATAGTTCTTATTATTGAGGAAGATGGACTTTTTTCTAATTTGCACAAAAGCATGAAAAGGGCCAGTGGCAGCCTTGGAGGTAGCATAGCTCACAGGATATGACACTGCAAAAAAATTAAGAGCCAGCCCTGAGGCCTATGTTTTGTATCTGACTCCATACCTATTAGCTGTTAGATCTATGCCCTCCTATCTGTCTTAAGTTTCCTCATATGCAATGTGGGACTGACATAGTTTAAGTACTTATTAGATGTTATTATGTAAAGTACTTAATAGCTGGTGCATAACAACTGCTCAGTAAGTATTAGCTGCTACTATTATTATTATCTTTAGTGTAATTTAAAGTACATATCACAGTTCTTAAACTCTAATAAGTATGAAACATATGATATCTGTTACTATTATTATAATTATCCTATCCCAGGAAATTTCAGGGAAATGAGATAAGGGAAAGCAACCCTCTCATTGAAACTTTGATGTGAACATAGTATGTCACTGATCACAATTTTGAAAGGATGGGGTTTTTTTTAATTCATCTGAAAAGTCAGGAATACATTATGAGTACAGTAACTTTTCTTTTTTTTTAAGATTTTATTTATTCATTTGACAGATCACAAGCAGGCAGAGAGGCAGGCAGAGAGAGAGGAAGGGAAGCAGGCACCCTGCTGAGCAGAGAGCCCTACGCGAGGGATCCTGGGATCATGACCTGAGCCGAAGGCAGAGGCTTTAACCCACTGAGCCACCCAGGCGCCCCTGTAACTTTTCTTCTTAATGATCATCTTGCTTCTGCTTTCAGAAGATTCTAATTTACTCGTATTATTCCATTCATTAAAATGCTAAATGTTCAAGATACACTGGTGAATAATACATGATCCCTGACCCAAAGAATCACCCATTAACAGAGGTAATTATTACTGTGGATAATAGCACAGTAGCTAAATCATCAGTAGCTTTTTCTAACAACCACTGAAGGCTTCAAATTCCAGAAACAGAGTAATCAAATAGAAAAAGACTAGCTCTAGGAAGAATCCTAAAGGTAGGACTCACTAACTTAATTCTTTGATCCTTGTTCTATGGTTGGTCTTCCCTGGTACTGTAATTTGTACAAATATTTTTAAGAAAAAACTTAAGTATTGATTGAAAAATTGCCCTAGAAATGGTATTCTGGTGTCCTGTGACATCTTGAGGGTCTATTAGGAAGGACAAAGAGGTTTGATCTAGTGGAAACATTGCTGCACTATTATCATATTACTAGTTCCCCCACTGAATGAGGCTGTACATCCCTGCAGCCACACTCCAGGATTTCAAAGTCCATGTCATCGCTTCAGAGTCGGGGTATAATATCTTGCTAATGAGCTGTTATTGCATTCCAGATAGAGTGACCTGAAGGCTTTAAGAACAAGCTTACTAGGTTTCATTTGCCTGGACTGTTTAAACAAATCAGCTACTGAATATCATGGCTACCATAACTAGTGAATGACTACACAGAGATACACATTTGGGATCCTTTAGGGGTAGTAGACACTTTCTAACACCCAGACCCCACGCATCTCTGAAATATTCCCAGAGAAGTGCCATAGATATCCATAACCATCACCCCCAGGGCTGGCACCTAACTTAGTGGACAGGTAGATAGGCTGTTCCAGAAGTCCCTCAACAGGCATCTCAGTATCACTTTCATACACCAATTGCCATTTCTTTGTCTGACTAAGCCTTATATGCTTTTGAATTTTACTTTAAATTTGTTTTCAGTGGTGAAAATAACATTCTGATTGCTTTAAGGGTTCTACTCCCAACAGTGTTCATTCCACTACTTTGTCTATTTTGCTCTTCTCAGTCACCAATTATTTTCTTTGTTTCACTAAGTTCATCTTTTGGATCAGCAAGAAATTCAGTCAAAAAATGCTGACTTTAAATTGAATATGACACAAAGAAATGGAAAGACATTCCATGCTCATGGATTGGAAGAACAAATATTGCTAAAATGTCTATAATACTCAAAGCAACCTATACATTTAATGCAATCCCTATCAAAATACCAAAAACATTTTTCACAGAGCTACAACAAACAATCCTAAAATGTGTATGAATCACAAAAGACCCTGAATAGTCGTAGAAACCTTGAAAAAGAAAAGCAAAGTTGGAGGCATCACGACTCTGGACTTAGAACTATATTACAAAGTTGTAGTCATCAAGACAGCATGGTACTGGCACAAAAGCAGACACATAGATCAATGGAACAGAATAAAAATTCAGAAATACGCCCACAATTATAGGGTCAATTAATCTTCAACAAAACAGAAAAGACTATCCAATGGGAAAAAGACAGTCTCTAAATATGAGACCTGAGACCAGTGAAAGCCTAAAGGAGAACATAGGCGAAATGTCTTTCACATTGGTTGTACCAACATTTTTCTAGACACATCTCCTGAAGCAGAGAAAAAAAAAAAACTATTGAGACTACATGAAAATTAAAAGCTTCTGAACAGCAAAGGAATCAATCAACAAAGCTAAAAGGCAACTACAGAATGGGAGAGATATTTGCAAATACCTTATCCAATAGAGGATTAGTATCCAAAATAAATGAAGAACTTATGTAATTCAACACACACACACACACACACACACAACCCAATTTAAAAATGGGCAAAAAACATAAACAGATATTTTTTCATAAAAGACATCCAGAGGGCGCCTGGGTGCCTCAGTGGGTTAAGCCTCTGCCTTCGGCTCAGGTCATGATCTCAGAGTCCTGGGATCAAGTCCCGCATTGGGCTCTCTGCTTGGCAGCTTCCTCCTCTCTCTCTCTGCCTGCCTCTCTGCCTACTTGTGATCTCACTCTATCAAAAAAAAAAAAAAAAAAAAAAAAAAGACATCCAGAAGGTCAACAGATACATGAAAAAGATAGTCAACATCATTTACAATTAGGAAATGAGAATCAAAACCACAATATCACCCCACACCTGTCAGAATGGCCAAAATCAAAAGCACAATGACCAACAAGTTCTGGCAAGGATGGGGAAAAAAGGAACCCTCATGAACTATTGGTGGGAATGCAAACTGGTGCAGCCACTATGGAAAACAGTATGGAGGTTTCTCAGAAAGTTAAAAATTGAACTACCCTAGGTTCCAGTAATCGCACTACCGGGTACTTACCCAAAGAATACAAATACCTTAACTCAAATGGATATATGTACCCCTATGTCTACAAAAGCATTATTCACAATAGCCGAATTATAAAAGAAGCTCAAGTGTCCATCGATAGCCAAATGGAAATAGAAGAGGTGGTATATAAGTGTGTGTGAGTGCGTGTGTGTGTGTGTGTGTGTGTGTTGAATTATTGGAATATTATTCAACCATAAAAAAGAATGAAATCTTGCCATTTTAAATAACATGGATGGAGCTAGAGAAATAGAACTAAGCAAAATGAGTCATTCAGAGAAAGACAAATACCATATGATTTCACTGTGTAATTTAAGAAAAGGAAAAAAAAGAGAGAGAAACAAACCAAGAAACAGAATCTTAACTGTAGATAACAGACTGATGGTTACCAGAGGGAGTGGCAGTGGGGGATGGGCAAAATAGGCAGTGGGGATTAAGGAGTGCACTTGTGATGAGCACCAGGTGATGTATGGAATTGTTGAATGACTATATTGTAACTAAACTGTATGTTAACTATACTAGAATTAAAATGTTAAAAATGATAAACATCAAAAAAGAAGCTGACTTGAAGGAGTGGGGATAGAGGCTACAGATAAGCATTGATGAGCAAGAAATGCATTCTGTATGTTTTCTGGACTGAATGTTTGTTTAGCCCTTCTAAGTTCATATGTTACAGCCCCAACCCCCAATGGGATGTTATTTGGAGATGGGACCTTTGGAAGATAATTAGGATTGGAAGGGACTAGAAGGTTGGGGCCTCATGATTGGATTAGTACTCGTATTAAGAAGAGATACCAAAGAGCTTGCATATTCTGTGCATGCGTGTGTGTGTGTGTGTGTGTGTGTGTGTGTGTACATGTGTGTAACCAAAAAAAGGCCCTGTAAAGACACAAAGGGAAGGAAGTCATCCAAAAGCCAGGTAGAGACCTCACCAGACAAAAGTGAATTGTCCAGCACCTTGATCTTGGGCTTCCCAGCCTCCTTTTCCTCCTCCACTGTGAGAAATAAATTCCTGTTGTTTAAGCCACTCAGTCTATATTATTTTATTATGGCAGCCCAAGATGACTAATATAGCATGGAATAGAACTGACGCTATTTATCTGAATATCATTGTAAATCTTTAACATTTTATGTCCTCCATTAGCAGTGAAGGATATCAGAAATTATTTCCTCATTTACTTATATGTAAGTCTTACAGAATTATGAAATCTATGCTATACCTGGAAATGCCTGTAATTGACACTCTTATTATATCAAAACCAGAATTCTCTTATAAATTTTAAGCTGTGGAGTCATATCATAAATTTAAGTAGAAGCGTGTTTCATGATGCATTAGATTAGCCATAAGAATCCAATGCTATAAAAGTTCAAATGTAGTATCAATTTAACTAAAACAAATTATTTTCAGTCATTCAACAAATTTAATGAAATTCCTTCTATATGGGTGTGGGGGTAGATGCTGGCTATTCGAAGGGATGTGTGGAGGAGTAAGAAGTCAGTGTAATCAGTAAGGCATGGACTGCTCTACTAATAGATGTAATGCCTGACAACCAAAAACCCATAAAATACCCACCTGAATAAGCTTCTGCAATAATTAATTTGCTGACATCTATTATAGACATATTCATTAAATTATCTCCATTTTTCAAATTCTAACTCATATTCTACTTATTATGACTTCATAGCCACAGTGTGAAATACATGTCCTTATTCCAAAAATGAGAATGTTTCCAGGTATAGAGATAAAAATCAATTTGATTTTCAGAATTAATATGGCCTAGTAATATATCTATGCAAAAAAAAGGGGGGGAAAGGCTGAGTTCAAATGTTCTTCACTTAGATACAAAAACAGACTATTCAAAAGCTTGCAGACTGCATTCAAGACTCTGTTGGAGATAATGAGACACCAGCTGCTTGTCACTCATTTATGGAGTTTTATGTAGCTGAAAAAGAATGATCAAATATCCTCTCAGAGCTAGATGCACCATCTATTTTTCTGTAGTGCATGGTACAAATGCATACATTTCTTTTAGAAACCAAATATAATTTTTTTATTAAGAGAAATATACTTTTTGGATATATTTAATCTCTTAATAACATCTTCTGGCAGGAAAAATATATTTTTCTCCTTCAAAGAATATTTGAGTTGTGAGCTTATCCACACCTGTTTCACATCTGTTTATAAGAAAAAAAGGTAAACTTCAGCATCACTTCCACCCATGCCTACAGGAGAATAAAATAAGGGCAAGTAACAGCAGCAAAAATGGGATGGAAAGAAATGCTTCCTCCACCAGGAAAGGAGTGAACTAGCATCTATGGAATCAAAAGTGGATTTTGGAGACAGAATATTAGTCATAGCTAATCTCCCACTGAGAAATAATCTTAAGATTTTTCATATCCTAAAAGTATGCAGGGGAATATTACCAAAAAAGAGAGAAAGAGAGAGAGAGAAAAGAAAAAGAAAAAGAAAAAAAAATAAAGTGAAAAACAAAGACTGTTCAGATAATGATTTTAGGATAATTCAAAACTAAAGTGTATGACATACTTTTATTTACCTGTAAAAGTCAGGAAGTAAGTTTATAAATGATTTAGTTCTTCCTGAACTATTTCTTCATATATAAAAGCAGTGTCTAAGAGCTGTAGTAACTTTAGGATACAAGTAGTTTGTTCTCACATGGCATAACACCAAACAACAACAACAACAACAGACATGTAAGGAAAAGATGTGAAGTTGTGATGCTGCTAATAAAAAGGAAAAACAGAATGACAGCTAAGCCAGATAAGCAATATTACTTTAATATCATTTACATAAATGTTATTTAAAACTATGATTTTTTTTTTGAGATGAAAACTTGCATTTGGAAGAATACAAGTCATCAACAGGTCCTAAGGAAGATGACAGGAAAAAAGGACAGAGCAAGGAAAGGAGATGTTTTTCCTTAGTCAAAACAAAGAAAACAGCAGAATGGACCACCTCTCTCTTTTATGCACAGCATAACATTTAATAAGCTACCATGATTCAACTACCATGATTCAACTCCCAACCTTGAGACCTTCCCTGATATTCTGAGATTCACCTACTCTTCTCCCACAAACTCATTTAATAATGTCAGTTTCACAGGTATGTGCCCTCCCTTGATATAAAAGCCTGCAAAATTGCAGGAAGAGAAGCTTAAATGTGAAGGTGATGCTAAACAATGGGAGATTGATGACCATCCTCTCCAACCAAAAGCTATCTTTTAAATTGCTAATGGTTATATGTAGCTCCAGAATGCACTTTAATTTTAATCAATAGTAATTTTTTTTAATTCAGTTTCTCATGTAAAGACTTTCCATTCTGTTTCACCTTCCTAGATATTCTACATAACTTCTTTCTTTGCCAATATCTGTGTTTCTATAATTCCTATGGCTAGAACTAATAATTCTCAAGAGATCTCTTAATTCTTCAGGATCCTATAATCGTATGTTCTTCCTCCACCTGGGTGGTGTTTTAGTCTCCATATTTTTTTTCTCTTTAATGGCTTCTTTCACTACTAGAACCATATCCATTGTGTCTCTGTTACACATAAACAAGAAATAGCAGAGGATTGGAGGTATCACCAAAATATAGTTTGCAGATTTTTTTTTCCAAACATAGTGATGTTATAGATGAAGATTCAATTTTACATATAAAAATCCTAAGCCCCCAGAATATCACTTGGGAACCAGAAATGATCCTGTATCTAAATTTTCACAACTGGTGAGTATAATACACTCTTTGCTGGCTGGAATTCTGAAATGGGGTGGAGGGGTACATGTCCTTCATTATTCTGGTTTTCCTTTTAGTCTTCCTACCCACCTCTGCATTCCCTTTGCCCTTTAAGAACCAAGCCCTTTTCCCTTTATGAATCCAACCCACTCCCCCTCCCCCACCATCATACAGAAAAGAAATTCTAGATATTGTTCCATAATAAGATCTTGGGGACCTAATATGCTGTCCCAATGAATATTTCCACTTTAAGAGAGGATCACAGCAAGAGGGCAATGCTTTGCCCAAGAGAACAAGCTACTATAAATGGAGTTAAAGTCACATGAGAGGAAAAGTTTGTTTGTTTGTTTGTTTGTTTGTTTGTTTGTTTAGGGAGAGAGTTATTTGAGGAGCTTTCAGTGATCATAGCAAGAACTATTTCCTCAACGCCCTCTATTTCCCATTTGAGGAGTGGGCTGGTCTATCTCTTCTAATGAATGAGAAGTAGTAGTAGTAATAAAAATAACAACATCTGAGAGAAGCAAGGTGACAGAGGGGTAGCGGACTGAAATGACATCAGGTCGCAGGAATTCAGCTAGATAGTTATCAAACCATTCTGAACACCTACAAACTCAACAGGAGATTGAAGAGAAGAGTGGCAATTCCAGGAAAAGAAAATAGACCACTTTTGGAAAGGTAGGATGTGCAGAGAAGTGAATCCAAGGCAACAAGAAGATAGACCATGGGGGTGGGACTAGCTCCCGGCAAGTAGTGGAACAATGGAGCACAAAATCAGAACTTTTAGAAGTCTTCTCCACTGAGGGACATTGCTCCAAAAGCTAAGCGGGGATAGAGCCCTCGCATGGACAGGTGGTCTCAGGACCCATGGTGTCACTGAAAGATCAGGAATGTCTGAATGGCAGAGCTTGCAGGTGTCAGAGCAGGAAGCCAACTACAGAGACAGAGACAAAGAGTGAGCTTTCAGATCAGGGTTACCTTAAACCATGATCCAAGACACAGTCGGGCCACTGCTCTTTGAGCAGGGACCCCACAAGTGGCAGATCCAGTGATTCAACTTCCTCCTCTGAAACAGGAATCTGCTGGGTTTGGAGGCTCCAAATGGAGCTGTGCATCAGAGACAGAAACGCTCCATCATAGGCCAGGTGAGCTCGGAGTGCAGCTGGAGACCAGGGAGATGAGAAGAGGGCATACTGAGCAGTGGGGCCCCAAGTGCTAGGCTCTTATGGGTCAGAGATTGGGAAGCTGCCATTTTCATTCCCGTTCTCCAGGGCTCTACAGAAAGCATTCAGGGAACAAAAACTCCCTAGAGCAAACTCAAGCAGATTTCTTATTCTGGCCTCTGGCAACCATGGT
Organism: Mellivora capensis; assembly: GCA_004024625.1. NCBI lineage: Eukaryota > Metazoa > Chordata > Mammalia > Carnivora > Mustelidae > Mellivora > Mellivora capensis. Next base: position 6,702 of record PISX010022507.1, on the reverse strand, counting down.
GCAATTCCGCCTCCGGCAAAGACATTTGAGAATTACTAAAACAGGCCCCTCCCCAAAAGATCATCAAGAACATCTGGCCAAGATGAAGCTCACCAATCAAGAAGAACAGTGGAACTCCAGAAATAGGAGAAAGTAATTCTTGGAATTCATGGCTTTCTCCCCAAGATCCTTTAGTCTTGCGAAGTTAATAAAATTTTTTTAATTTTTTTTCTTATTCTCATTTTTTAAAATTTTCTTCTTTCCTCTTTTAACATTTTTAACTAGTTTATCTTAACAATACTTTTTTTAAAAAAAATCCTTTTAAACCTTCATTATTATAGTCATATTTTATCCTTCATTGTATTTAACCTCATTTTTTGCATACATATAGGGTTGTTCTTTTATTCTAAAAACTTTGGGATATGATTTCTTCTAATAGATCAAAATATACCCTAAATCTAGCACAGGGTTTTCTTCTAGGCTCCAGCCTGAGCATATTCTCCCCCACCATTTTTTTCCTTCTTTCTTTTCCCAACTAACTTATCTTATCAATTGATTTTTTAGATTTTTTTTTAAATTTTCATCTTTACAATCATATTCCACCCCTTCATCGTGTTTACCCTTATTTTTGTGTGTATATATATATTTCTTTCTTTAAAGTTTTGGAGGTAGTTTCTTCTAAGAGAATAAAATACACCCAAAATTAAGTGGGTGGCTCTGTGCTATTCACCACTCATATTTTTTTTCACTAATTTATTTATATTTCTATATATTTTCTTCACTATAGAGCAGTCATATATATATATATACATATATATATATAAATTTAAAAAGATAGATAGATAGATAGATAGATATATCTTTTTTGTATATATATATATATATACATATATATATATACATATATATGGGTCAACAAGGAAATTAAAGAAGAATTGAAAAAATTCATGGAAACAAATGATAATGAAAACACAACTGTTCAAAATCTGTGGGACACAGCAAAGGAGATCCTGAGAGGAAAATATAGTGATACAAGCCTTTCTCAAGAAACAAGAAAGGTCTCAAATACACAACCTAACCCTACACCTAAAGGAGCTGGAGAAAGAACAAGAAAGACAGCCTAAACCCAGCAGGAGAAGAGAAATCATAAAGATCAGAGCAGAAATCAACGAAATAGAAACCAAAAAAACAATAGAACAAATCAACGAAACTAGGAGCTGGTTCCTTGAAAGAATTAATAAGATTGATAAACCCCTGCTCAGTCTTATCAAAAAGGAAAGAGAAAGGACCCAAATAAATAAAATCATGAATGAAAGAGGAGAGATCACAACCAACACCAATGAAATACAAACAATTGTAAGAACATATTATGAGCAACTATATTCCAGCAAATTTGACAATCTGGAAGAAATGGATGCATTGCTAGAGAAAAATAAAATACCAAAATTGAACCAGGAAGAAATGGAAAACCTGAACAGACCCATAGCAAGTAAGGAGATTGAAGCAGTCATCAAAAATATCCCAACAAACAAGAGCCCAGGGCCAGACAGCTTCCCAGGGGAATTCTACCAAGCATTTAAAGAAGAATTAATTCCTATTCTCCTGAAACTGTTCCAAAAAATGGAAATGGAAGGAAAACTTCCAAACTCATTTTATGAGGCCAGCATTCCCTTGATCCCAAAACCAGAAAAGGATCCCATCAAAAAAGAGAATTAAAGACCAATATCCTTGATGAACACAGATGCAATAAATCTCACCAAAATACTAGCCAATAGGATCCAACAGTACATTAAAAGGATTATTCACAACGACCAAGTCGGATTCATTCCTTGGCGGCAAGGTTGGTTCAACATCCGCAAATCAACCATGTGATACAATACATTAATAAAAGAAAGAACAAGAACCATATTATACTCTCAATAGATGCTGAAAAGGCATTTGACAAAGTACAGCACCCTTTATTGATCAAAACTCTTCACAGTGTAGGGTAGAGGGTACATTCCTCAGTATCATCAAAGCCATCTATGAAGAACCCACAGCAAATATCATTCTCAATGTGGAAAAACTGAGAGTTTTCCACTAAGATCACGAACATGGAAGGGATGTCCACTATCACCACTGCTATTCAACATAGTAATAGAAGTCCTAGCCTCATAAATCAAACAACAAAAAGAAATTAAAGGAATCTGAATCAGCAAAGAAGAAGTTAAACTCACTCTTTGTAGATGATGTGACACTTTATGTGGAAAACACAAACAATCCACTTCAAATCTGCTAGAACTTGTACAGGAATTCAGTAAAGTGTCAGGAAATAAAATCAACATGAAGAAATTAGTTGCATTTCAATACACACAACAACAAGCCAGAAGAAAGAGAAATTAAGGAGTCGATCCCATTTACAATTGTTCCCAAAACCACGAGGTACCTAGGAATAAACGTAAGCAAAGAGGCAAAGAATCTGTACTCAGAAAAGTGTAAATGACCCATGAAAGAAATTGAGGAAGACACAAAGAAATGGGAAAACGTTCCATGCTCATGGATTGGAAGAACAAATATTGTGAAAATGTCTATGCTACCTAAAGCAATCTACACACATAATGCAATCATTATCAAAATACGATTCTTTTTTTTTTAAGAAATGGAGTAAATAATCCTATAATTTATATGAAACCAGAAAAGAACCCAGATAGCCAGAGGAATGTTGAAAAAGAAAGCCAAAGTTGGTGGCATCACAATTCCAGACTTTAAGCTCTATTACAAAGCTGTCATCATCAAGACAGTATGGTACTGGCACAAAAACAAACATATAGATCAGTGGAACAAAATAGAGAGCCCAGAAATAGTCCCTTGCCGCCATAAGGAGTCGGGGACCTGGAGGGACCACTTGGGGGCAGCCAAGGCAGCCCTCGAAGGCGGATTCAGTCACATTGACTGGCTGGGGGACCAGGACTCCCATGGGCGCCCAGTGCCATCACAGTGCTCCGGTGTGTGGTGCTGTGGGATGACCCAGCGCCCGGGGTGTCCGGGCGGAGCTCGCAGAATCCTTGTAATAAAAGCAACCTCAGAACATTTAAAAAAAAAAAAAAAAAACTTGTAATAAAAGCAACCTCAGAACATTTCAAAAAAAAAAAAAAAAAAAAAGATCTTCAAAACTATGGTCAACTAATCTTTCACAAAGCAGGAAAGAATGTCCAATACAAAAAAGACAGTCTCTTCAACAAATGGTGTTGGGAAAATTGGACAGCCATAGGCAGAAGAATGAAACTGGACCATTTCCTTACACCACACACAAAAATAAACTCAAAATGGATGAAAGACCTCAATGTGAGATAGGAATCCATCCAAATCCTGGAGGAGAACACAAGCAGCAACCTCTTCAACCTCAGCCACAGCAACTTCTTCCTAGAAACATCACCAAAGGCAAGGGAAGTAAGGGCAAAAATGAACTACTGGGACTTCATCAAGAACAAAAACTTTTGCACAGCAAAGGAAACAGTTAACAAAACCAAAGAACACCTTACAGCATGTGAGAATATATTTGCAAATGACATTGGTCAGATAAAGAGCTAGTATCCAAAATCTATAAAGAACTTATCAAACTCAACAGCCAAAGAACAAAGCATCCAATCAAGAAATGGGCAGAGGACATGAACAAACATTTCTGTAAAGAAGACATCCAGATGGCCAACAGACACATGATAAAGTACTCCACATCATTTGGCATCAGGGAAATACAAATCAAAACCACAATGAGATACCACCTCACACCAGTCAGAATGGCTAAAATTAACAAGTCAGGAAACAACAGATGTTGGCGGGGATGCAGAGGAAGGGGAACCTTCCTACCCTGTTGCTGGCAATGCAAGCTGGTGCAGCCACTCTGGAAAACAGCATGGAGGTTCCTCAAAAATTTGAAAATAGAGCTACCCTACAACCCACCAATCACAATACTGGGTATCTACCCTAAAGATTCAAATGTAGTGATCCAATGGGGCACATACACCTGACTATTTACAGTAGCAATATCCACAATAGCCAATCTATGGAAAGAACCTAGACGTCCATCAACAGATGAATGGATAAAGAAGATGTGGTGTTGGAGGAGGAGTCAAGATGGCGGAGCAGTAGCAGGCTGAGACTACATCAGGTAGCAGGAGATCAGCTAAATAGCTTATCTAACCATTGCGAACACCTACAAATCCAATGGGAGATTGAAGAGAGGAAGAATAGCAATTCTGGAAACAGAAAATCGACCACTTTCTGAAAGGTAGGACCAGTGGAGAAGTGAATCGAAAGCGACCACGGGGGAGGGGCTGGCTTCTGGCAAGCAGCGGAGCAACGGAGCACTAAATCAGGACTTTTAAAAGTCTGCTCCACTGAGGGACATCACTCCAGAGGCTAAATCGGGGTGAAGCCCACGCAGGGCCAGCGTGGCCCCAGGTCCTGCAGGGTCACAGAAAGATCAGGGGTGTCTGAGTGTCACAGAGCTCGCAGGTATTGGAGCAGGGAAGCCAGCTACAGAGACAGAATTAAGGAGTGAGCTCTCAGCTCGGGGTTACCTTGAACCGGTCGCAGGCTGGGTGAGCTCGGAGCGCAGCCGGAGGCCAGGGAGACGGGAGTGACTGGGGCTTTTCTCTGAGGGCTCACTGAAGAGTGGGGCCCCGAACTCTCAGCTCCTCCGGGCCGGAGATCGGGAGGTCGCCATTTTCATTCCTGTCCTCCGGAACTCTACAGAAAGCGTTCAGGGAACAAAAGCTCCTGAAAGCGAAACCGATCGGATTATTTCGCCTGGCCCCTGGTAAGGGTGGTGCAACTCTGCCTCGGGCAAAGACACTTGAGAATCACTACAACAGGCCCCTCCCCCAGAAGAACAACAAGAAATCCAGCCAAGACCAAGTTCACTTAACAAGGAGAGCAGTGGAACTCCAGAGGAGGAGAAAGCAAAGCGTGGAATTCATGGCTTTCTCCCCATGATTCGTCAGTCTTGCAGTTAATTTAATTTTTTCTTTAATTTTATTTTTTTTCTTTTTATTCATTTTCTGCTAAATGTTTTAACTATTACCCTTTTCTTTTTTAACACTTTTTAGTTTATCTTAACAATACCTTTCCAAAAAAATAATAATCTTTTTTGAACCTTCATTATTATAGTCATATTTTATCCTTCAGAGTATTTAACTTTATTTTATGTATTCACATAAGGGTTTTTTCTTCTAAAAAATTTGGGGTACAACTTCCTCTAGTGGATCAAAATATACCCTAAATCTAGCTCCGGGCTTGTTCTAGTCTCCAGCCTGAGCAAATTCTCTCCACTTTCATTTTCTTTATTCTCCCAACCAACTTAATCAACTCCTTTTTTTAGAAATTAAAAAAAATGTTTTGTTGTTGTTTTTCATCTTTATAGGCATATTCCACCCCTTCACTGTGTTTACCTTATATACGTTTTTCATTCTTTAAAATTTTGGGAGGTACTTTCTTCTAAGAGACCAAAATACCCCACAATAAAGTGGGTGACCCTGTTCTACTCACCAGTCTAATATATTTTTTTCTTTTTTATATTTTTTCTTTATTTGGTTTTTTTTTTTCTGAACTTCTTTTTATCCCCTTTCTTCCCCCCCCCCCCCCACGATTTGGGGTCTCTTCTGATTTGGTTAAAGGGCATTTTCCTGGGGTCTTTGCCACCATTTTAGTATTTTATTTGCTCCTTCATATACGCTTATCTGGAAAAAATGACGAGACGGAAAAACTCACCACAAAAAAAAGAACAAGAGGCAGTACTGAAGGCTAGGGACCTAATCAATACAGACATTGGGAATATGTCAGATCTAGAGTTCAGAATGACGATTCTCAAGGTTCTAGCCGGGCTCGAAAAAGGCATGGAAGTTATTAGAGAAACCTTCTCTGGAGATATAAAAGCCCTTTCTGGAGAAATAAAAGAACTAATATCTAACCAAGTTGAAATTTAAAAAAGGTATTAATGAGGTGCAATCAAAAATGGAGGCTCTTACTGCTAGGATAAATGAGCAGAAGAAAGAATTAGTGATATAGAAGACCAAATGATAGAGAATAAAGAAGCTGAGCAAAAGAGGGACAAACAGCTACTGGACCACGAGGGGAGAATTCGGGAGATAAGTGACACCATAAGATGAAACAACATTAGAATAATTGGGATTCCAGAAGAAGAAGAAAGAGATAGGGGAACAGAAGGTATATTGGAGACAATTATTGTAGAGAATTTCCCTAATATGGCAAAGGGAACAAGCATCAAATCCAGGAGGTGCAGAGAACCCCCCTCAGAATCAACAAGAATAGGTCCACACCCTGTCACCAAATAGTAAAATTTACAAGTCTTAGCGACAAAGAGAAAATCCTGAAAGCAGCCCGGGAAAAGAAGTCTGTAACATACAATGGTAAAAATATTAGAATGGCAGCAGACTTATCCACAGAGACCTGGCAGGCCAGAAAGAACTGGCATGATAGATTCAGAGCAATGAACAAGAAAAACATGCAGCCAAGAATACTATATTCAGCTAGGCTATCAATGAAAATAGAAGGAGAGATAAAAAGCTTCCAGGACAAACAAAAACTGAAAGAATTTGCAAACACCAAACCAGCTCTACAGGAAATATTGAAAGGGGTCCTCTAAGCAAAGAGAGAGCCTAAAAATAGTAGATCAGAAAGGAACAGAGACAATATATAGTAACAGTCACCTTACAGGCAATACAA
>PISX010022506.1:0-31597 GCA_004024625.1 Mellivora capensis | reverse complement strand
TAGGCATGGAGGGGTGCAGACCCTGCTGACCCTGCTGACCTGAGGAGGTCTGGGAACGCGCCAGCCCCACAAGGATCCCACAGCGGCCCGGCCCCAGGCACCCACAGCTCACGTCCCAGACAGAGACCCATGGTGGTGACCCGGGGTTGCCCATGGCGCACAGCAGGGGCCTCTCTGCCAGCCCCACAGAGGACAGAGGAACATCCGGGTCCTGTGGACGGGACACTTGGACCCCGTGGTTCTCACGCCAGTCCCTCCAGCCCCGAACCTCCTGCCTCCTCCCTGAGCCACAAGCTGGAGGGCACAGAGGGCCGGCTCTCAATGAAGAGCCCCACATCCCCTCTGTTCACACAGATCCTGCAGTGTCGGGGCCCAGTCCTGACGCTGCCGACCCCCGGCACTGATGAGGAAGCAGTCTCGTGGACGCACGTTCACCCGCCGCGTGCCATCCCTGAGAGCCGGCTTCTGGGAGATGTTTATGGTTCCCAGCGGCCCTTCCCAAGCATCAGTGCAGAGTCGGGTCCTTGGGGGCCAGAAGGGGGGACCACGGAGCAGCGTCCTCACTGTCCTCTCCGGGATCCTGGTCGTGAAGGGGATGCAGGCAGGGTGGGAAAACGCCCCCGGGGTTGGAGTCTACTGAGCACGTTCTCAGGAGCCGGGCCCTGCGGAGGCGGAGCGGGAGCTGTCCAGCCCAGCAGCCCTGGTCTGCAGGGGAACCTGCCCGAGGCTGGCTGGCGGGGCGCCCACCGGGGCCAGCTTAGAAGCCTCCAGAAGGCCTGGTTATGAATGCAGGTCCCTGGTCCCAGCCCACCAGCCCTCCAGTGTTGGGGAGACCTGGGCACCTGCTTTAACCAGCTCCCAGGGGACCCACGTGGTCCCCGCAGCGTGAGAACCCGGTGTGCTGGCGGGAGCTGATGGCGGGTGTCCGTCCGTGCGGTCGAAGCGCCCACCTCTCTGCTCACCCGCCCACCCAAACACCCGCTCACTCCTTGGACCCTCTGTCCCGGACTCCCTGGTGCTGGCACACCACGGTGAGCGAGCTGACCCGGGCCCGTGTGTGTGGCAGTCGCACTCTGGGGGGCACGTGGGGTGTGGCCGCGTGGGGTGGGCCGTGCAGGAACAGAGGGCGCCGAGGGCTTCCCTGCAGAGGACGGAACGAGCGCCGAGGGCCCGGACCCAGGCTGGTTGTGTCAAATGCCAAAGCTCTGGCGGTCTGGGAGGGATGCGGTTCGGGAATCCGGACGCCACCAGAAGCCCCGGGGCCTCACGGAGAGCACAGCTAAATTGCTTTCCAGGCCACTGGTCCATGAACGCAAGACGCAGAGGGAACCCTGGAAGGCCTTTCCATGCCGAGAGGCTGCTGTCGGCTCTGGAGGCCGTTCTGAGCCCAAATGCTGCCGCCTCAGCCAGCACGCCACTGTTATTAATTATGGATGCTGCTAGAATTTCTCCCGCGTGGTTGGGCCCATCAAATATAAGAGCGGCTCAGACCCCCCACCAGATTGGAGGCTACGGGGGGAAGGACCGCCTCTGAGGAGCACATGGGACGTGCTGGGCGCCAAGGACCTGCAGCACCAGCCCACCCTCACCCTGTCCCTGTGTCTCCCAGGAAACCGACCCCTGGGCCACCCCCCCCCACCGAGGATTCTGAAAGAGGGGGTCCATGCGCTTGTCCCCCAGGGGATTCATGAAATTACCGGGCAGCGCTCGCTGAGTCCCCGCGACGTGCGGGGCGTCGAGCACCAGCTGTGCCCTGTGCGGGGCCGCGTCCTGGAGCGCCTGCGTGCTGGGCGGTAGGGAGCCTCGGAGTCTCGGGGAGTGGCAGAGCCCACGTGGGGCGTCTCCCCTGATGGGCAGGGCTGGAGGACAGGGGTCGGGCAGGGCGTCTTGGGTTTGCTCTGAGCGCAGCTTGCTCTCCCAGGTCCCGAGGCAGGTTCTGCAGCCCCAGGGGCCTTGCTGGGAGCCGTGTGTCCTCTGGATGCGATTCACTTGGGATTCCAGTCATGCACCCAGGGACTCACGCGGGGTTGGAACACATTCTGCGTCCTGGCTGCTGGGGAGCTGGGGACTGGTGGGCAGAGCCTGCGTCGTGCAGGTGTGGACCTCACGTGTCATGGTCCTGGGGGAAGAGGAGCACGGGCAGAGCCTGTTTGGGGGGGAAGACACCTGTGCCCCCTGGCACTGATGTTCAGGAGAGAGCTGCCAGGAGCTGGGCCACCTACTGCCTGAAGAGCAGCGTTTGTCCAGGGGGCCAGCCCTGATCCGGTGCTGGTGCTGCCAATGGGCTTCCTCTGGGGGCCTGAGACCGTGGAGATGTTCAGGGGCTCCAGGGAAGGGGCGGTGTCTGCTGGCTCCGTTCACCCGCCCACCAGGGAAAGGCCCGCATTTGCACAAAGCCCAACTGTCAGTGGCTCTGCCCAATTGTTAGGCAGGGATATGCCTAATGTGTAAGAACAAAATCAGGGTGGCCGCAGGTGTGGCAGGAGGAAACAGCCAGAAACAGCTCTCTCTCCTGTAGCTGGATTTGAATGCCAGTGAATCCCCTCTCAGTAGACCCATCTCAGCGCTAAGAATAAGAGCTGGAGGAAATTTCATTTAATTTACTTGAATCTTGGGGAATTCCAGTGGCTAACTTGGAGCTCTCTCACTAAATACACAAAGGGGCTTTTCCTGGACTTATTATCTACACAGAAATTGCAAAGCAGTTGTGTTCCCACCTTGGTGATGATTAGCTCAGGCTACAGGTTCAGATAACAGCACCTGCCATGGGATTTCCGAGGTCTGCCGTCTGAGGTCTGCAGGTTGGGGGTCTCAGGGTCTCCCGGTCTGCAGTCTGGGGTCTGTGGGTCTGGGGTCTGTGATCTGGGGTCCTGGGGTCTGAGGTCTGCAGTTTTACCATCTGCAGGTCTGGAGGTCTGTGGGTCTGGGGTCTGGGGATCTGTTGGTCTGGGGTCCGTGGGTCTGGGTGTCTGGGGGCCTGGGGTTCTGTGGTCTAGGGTCTGTGATCTGTGATCTGGGGTCTGGGGTGTGCAGTTCCACCATCTGTGGGTCTGGAGTCTGCAGGTTTGAGGGTCTGGGGTCTGTGGGTCTGGGGATGTGGGGTCTGGGGACCTGGGGTTCTGTGGTCTAGGGTCTGTGATCTGGGGTTTGGGGGTCTGGGGTCTGTGGTTCTGGGGGCATGATGTCCGTGGGCCTGGTGGTCTGGGGTCTGTGATCTGGGGTTTGGGGTCTGCAGTTCTACCATCTGCAGGTCTGGAGTCTGTGGCCTGGGGTCTCAGAGCCTGGGGCCTGGGGGTCTGGGGGTCTGCGGGTCTGGGGTCTGAAGTTCTGTGGGTCTGGGGTCTGGGGGCCTGGCGCCTGGGTTCTGTGAGTCTGGGGTTTGTGGGTCTCGGGTCTGCGGTCTGGGGTCTCCAGGTCTCCAGGTCTGCAGGTCTTGGGTCTGTGTTCTGCGGTCTTAGGTCTACAGGTCTGGGGTCTGCAGTCTGCGGTCTGAGGTCTACGGGTCTGGGGTTTGCAGGTCTAGGGTCTGTGGGTCTGTGGGTCTAGCTAGGATCAGTGGTCTGGGGTCTGGTGGTCTGGGGTCTGCAGTTCTACAATCTGCAGATTGGGGTCTGCAGGTCTGTGGATCCAGGGTTGCAGGTCCAGTGTCTGGGGGTCTGCATGGCTGGGGGTTCTATAGTCTGGGGTCTATGATTCCGTGGGTCTGGGGTCTGTGGGTCTGGGGGCCTGGGGGTCTATGGTCTGGGGTCTGTGGGTCTGGGGTTTGCGGGTCTGGGGTCTGCGGTCTGGGGTCTGTGGGTCTGCAAGGAAGACGGGTCCCATCCTCCAGCCCACTCTCCTGGTCCCTCCTTCCTGCTCTGCACTCAAGACATTTCCTCATTGGGCAGCCCAGCACTGCAGGACTTCTGCCTCGAGGGTCACATACCACAGCTCTTTCCAGCAGGATCCCATCCTGTTATATGGGCAGGACTTCCTCTCATCTCCTGAGGACAAGGACCTGGGGTTTGGAAATTCCCTTTGCTGATTTTCAGTCTCTGACTTCCTGCTGCGTATTTCTCTTTCTGCGGGGTCACAGTCACCCTGCAGCATAGGGGAGCTGGCTGCAAGGCTCCATGACGGGACAGCGGCGGGCATCTCCCTGGGAAGGCCCTCCTGACGGCACCTGGTCAGTCTTTCAGGGAAGGAAGGCTCTTCCCTTCTCACCAGCAAGGGTTCCGGCTTGCCTGAGCGGATCCACTGGCTACTGTCCCCATTCCTCGTGAGCTCTAACCACCTCGAATTTCTTGTCCCCTCCTCTGACCTTGGTGCACTTAGGTTACTGCCTATCCCAGTGTCCTAGCTTTCTGTTGGGTGTTCAGGAGAACCCAGGCAGTGTCTTAAGTGCATCTTCAGTGGGGGGTTCTGCCTCCTGAGACTGGAATGTGGAGACTCACACTCAGCACCAGCCTCGGGAGGGAGTGGGGGCGGCTGACAACTGCTTGGGGGCGCTCCTCAGCCCCGGATCTGCATGCGAGTCACCAGAATCTTTCCACAGTACAGGCTGACCCAGTGGGCCTGGGGCCGGCCCGAGGCTCTGCATTCCCACCAGCCCACAGCAGCGCTGATGCTGCAGGCCCGGGACCACACTTGGAGTACCAGGGACTGAAGGGATGGTGCTCGGGCCCACGGACAACAGAGACGGTCAGGCCGCAGGAGCAGACTCAGTGTGGCCTCGTGTTCTGGGCAGGGCAGACATTTCTAACCAGCCTCACTCAGGTGTCACTCAGGTGTGCACGGTCCCTGCATCTGCAGGAACGACCACACCATGCTTCTTCTCCACGTGCATGAGCGGCACTGGGCGGAGGCCATGCTGGTCATGGGCCTGGAGGACCTGCAGCCCAGTGCCTGTCCCAAGGGGCCTGTCACGCCCACAGCTACCGCTGGCACCCTGACGACCCCACTGTGCCTCTGATCCCTGTCTGGGGCTGGAGCTCTGTGGGTGACACCCTGCAGGACGCAGAGGGAAGGGCCCCGGGCTGCACAGGCCACAGGTCAGCCGCAGGTGTCACAGCGCATGCCTGGCAGCCTCTGGCAGGAGGTCAGAGAGGGGAGCAGGAGAGGGGGTGTGGGAACCCCTGCAGGGTCCTGTGTGTGAATCAGGAGTCCCCACTGACCATGGTGCTTTCTGGAGTCTGTCATCCTGGCGGGACCTTTGGCAACACTGGATCGGCCCTCCCGTGTGGTCATAAGCAGCTGGAGGCCATGGCAGCTGGCCCTGGAGAAGCCACGTGGTCTCAGGCCCCACGGCCCACAGGACGACTCCCTGCAGACGTGACATGCCTGCCCGTGGCACGTGGATGTGTGGCCTCTGCGCGGTTATCAGCACACCACGAGCGAGCCGTGCGGTCCTGAACGCGATGAGAACATTCTCCCTCCAACAGGTGTGGCTGCTCTCAGGTCCAGCAGTAAGGGGGAAAGCCTGAAGTGATCCTGCCAGCAGGAAATTAAGAAGACATGGAGACTGGGGCCCAGGGCCGGAGGCACAGAGACGTGGAGGGTATGTGCCTGTGTGTAGTAGGACTTCGAGATGGAGACATTCATTCCTGCTAACACAGTAGTCAAAGGCCCCTGTCAGGGGAGCATCACTTCAGATCCCAGAATGAGCAATTAGAGAAATTGCCTTTTAAGTGAGGAGCCTATGACAAAGTAATTTAATTTAGGGAAATACAATTCAGGAGTCAGGCAGGAGAGGGTCGGTGACCTGCTCTCCACAGTGGGGGCCGGGCAGGGAGGGGCCGCCAGGGTGGAGCCGAGACGGGGCAGGGACCCTGCCCCAGGGGATGGCCCAGGGCCCCAGCAGTACCTTAGGCTCCCCCGTCTGCCTCAGAAACACGAGCTCTGGGGTCTCTCCAGGACTGGAGGGCCACCAGGTGGGCACAGAGCAGGAAATATGTGGGACCGTGTGCCGGAACGTCACACGTAGGCTACGTGCCCAGCCGCGGGGTGGCCAAGCGGAGAGGACAGAGGCCTATGGCCCACGTGGGACCCTCTGGGTAGAAGCAGTAGCTACCCCCTGCTCCAGGGGTCCTTCGCAGGCTCAGCCCATGCCAGAGGCCTGTGCACATGGCCAGACGCAGGCTGGACTTCAGCCCACACGCACCCAGATTGGACTGCAGAGCCCCCTGACGGGGATACAGAAGACCACCTACCCTCTGAACCCGGGGCCCCCAGCACAGCACACCCCAAACAATGCGAGGGGTGCTCAGGGAAAACGGAGCAAACAGCCCCTTGGCCTCTTCTGCTGAGCCCCACACACCTACGTGCAGAACACGGGCTTGTTGAGACTCCAAATGCCGAGACAGCCCAGGACACCAGATTTCTCCTGGCCACAGAGGAATGGAAATCCAAAATTACCTTCACTGAGCACAGCTGAGGAGGGGGCACCGTCTGCCCCCTGCATTTCATACCCCCTGTCCAGTCACAGCCCAACCCGCTCCCCGGGCCACTCCCCAGGGGTCTCCCCGGCCAACCGTGGCAGCGCTGCCCAGCTGGCCAGCCCTCGGTCTGTGTCCCCAGGAAGCCGCCAGTGTTTACACGAGCGCCGTGGGATGGTGCCAGCCCTGCTCAGGAGCCTGGGCCCCCACTTCCCCGCACAGCCCCTTTCAGAAGAGACCAGAGCCCTCTGCACACCCTGTCCCCAGCAGCCCCCCGAGCCCCACGTTGGAGCTGGGCACTGGGACGGGGGCTGGACCCCTCCACACGGCCGACCCTGTGAGCCTGAGCGCTCTTCGGAGATGGGCGACAAGGTGGCAGGTCGCAGGGATGCACAGCCCTTGCTCTTCCGGGGCCCAGAAAGCCTCAGGCGCCACGACTCACCAGTCATGTGACTGCGCCGGTGGCTGTCCCAGTGCAGGAGCCTGCAGGCCACAGTTCTTACAGCAAGGACAGCCACCATGGGGTCAGATCAGCCGCCCGGAGGCCACTCCACGTGTCTGCCGCAGGAGAACGCTGCAACCCCGAGTTCTCCCGCAGACCAGACAATCCAACTGCTACTCTGCATCTGGGACTCAGACAAGGGTCTTCAGTGCAAACGGTGCTGGGAGAAGAAAGTGAGCTGTCTGGGAACTCAGGTGAGTGACTCACACGGGGCAGATGTGGCCAGCGACACCGTGACCCCGGAGCGGGGCAGAGGGAGGCAGCAGGGATGCAGCCCAGCGTGGCCCCGCCTCCGGCTCAGACAGGGCACACACACACAGCAGGGGCAGTGGGGTGGGGGTCCCGAGGTGGGCTGTAGGCAAGGGGGTGCCGAGCCACATGGCAGAGGTGGCCCACTTGGGAAGGAGTCTAGAAGCACACATGAGGGTTCCAATTGGTTTCAGACCAAAGGCTTGTGTCCTGAGAAAGGTGGCAGATGACGGACATTTCCCAGCTGGGAACACATCTGGAAGAGCCAGGGGTAAGGCAGGTAGATGCAAGGATTCAGTGGGAAGGAAGGGAGGGAGGGAGGGAGGAAGTTGGAGAGGCTGCATGAAGGACTCGGGCTTGGATAGCAGGAAATGAGCAGAGAGCCGGCCCCTGCGGAGAGCAGCTGCCCAAGAGGGTCTTAAGACCTTAGACACAGACAAAGGGCCTCTGTCAGCAGGGTGACACAACCGTGGTTCTGTGCCTCACCCCTGCCCATGAGACTCAGGGCTCCTTCCCTAGGGCTCTGAGTTTAACCATAGCCACTGAGGCCAGCATAACCTGCTCCCATGATGGAGCCATTGTCTGAGTCCCGTGTGTCAGACTCCCCGCCCCCGGCCAGGCCCCCACAGCCTCTCCCCCGAGGCTTCACCCTCGCTCAGCCTTGGCCTGCGGGCTCCCTGACTTCAGCCTCTGCTTTCCGAGGCCGCAGAGCCACCAGGAGGCCTCGGACCTGTGGGTGAGCTGCATTAACCCTGCTCAGACATGGGGCCAGTGGTGGCGCTTTCCCTCTCGGGTCTCTCTGGTCACAAACTGTTCGATCCCAGCCTCGTCTGCTGGCACGGGGGACATCTTTTGCCGTCTGAGTAAGAACGGACAGCTCTAACACCCTCTTGGAGACTGGTCCTTAAAGCAGATTTGCATTCATGGCGAAGCCCCAAATCCGTGAGCCGATTGAACCGGGGACCTCCTGCTCGGCGCATTAGAGATGCTAAATGCAGACGTTCCCGAAGCAAACGGCCTGCTCTCCCCCGGACACAAGACGGCCACGGGGATGCATCTGGAGGCCGTCTCGGAGTGAGGCCTGAACAGTAGATCACGTGATATTGCCTCTTCTCGTAAGTTTTGGACATTTCCTTAGAAACAACACAGAAATTAGAAAGAGACAGTCCACAATGAACATGAAGTATGCGTTTAATTCCATCATAAATAGACCTTGAACTATTCCCAGGACGGCTTAAAATGATCACACGGCAGAACAAATGTCTCTAATCTGTTTTTATTTCTATCTCATTTGTCCACTGAACTGATTCCCTATGAAATGCAAACAGAACAATTACAACAGAACCCGGGTCGTCCGCCGCCAAGGCGAGTGATGAGCTCACGTCCCTGTGGTATTTTAATTAGAACGAAGGCATCTCAGATACGTGCTCAAGAAAAATCCACACGGGACGGCGATGCTATTCATGGAGAGCCATCCCTCGGCATTTCTGTTGGTCTAATTTAATAAGCCGTGCTGAACGCATCTAATAGATTCTTTCTCCCTTCACAGCTTCCACCCACTGGATTTTATAATAAAACAAAAACGTCAGACCATCTGGTCACAGGGAGAAACCACGACAAATGATCCCATGGAGTCTCTGGCAAAGTGGAAAAACCAACCAACAAACCTCCACAAACCAACTGCCTTTCAGAAAAACGCTCCTGGGGCGCCTGGGTGGCTCAGTCGGTGAAGCGTCTGGCTTCGGCTCAGGTCACGATCCCAGGGTCCTGAGATCGAGCCCCAGGTTGGGATCCCTGCTCTGTGGCAAGACTGCATCTCTCCCTCAAATAAATGAAATATTAAAAAAAAAAAAAAAGAAAGAAAAATGCTCCTGAGAGTTGCCGGTAGCATAAACGTCCACCAGCCCCTCCCCCTCAACAGAAAGCGCAAGGGCATCAGGGTGGGACATTGGACATGCCCTCACGTAGTGCTGGGCATCCCCTGATGCGAGGTGACAGTGGCCGCCAGTCGCTCACCACCGCTGGAGTCTGCGGCCCACACACGGAAAGAGAAGGAAACAACTCGGAGAACCAAGTGGGTGAGGAACACAAGATATGTGTGGGAGAAAGATGCTTCCATGGGGCGCCTGGGTGGCTCAGTGGGTTAAGCCTCTGCCTTCGGCTCAGGTCATGATCTCGGGGTCCTGGGATCGAGCCCCGCATCGGGCTCTCTGCTCAGCAGGGAGCCTGCTTCCTCCTCTCTCTCTGCCTGCCTCTCTGCCTGCTTGTGATCTCTCTCTGTCAAATAAATAAATAAAATCTTAAAAGAAAGAGGCTTCCACGACCCCATGAAGACCATCTCCAACCCGGCGTGGCCAACAGATGTCAGCATCGGACCGGCCAGTGTATGCAAAATAAGAACCAGTGGTTCCTGTGCTGAGCATGGGTGGGAAAATGGGACCTAACGCCACAAGTCACGGTCCATGAGGTACAAACTCTCCACCTGAAAGGACAGGGCACAGTGATGGTTGAATTAATGGCCTCCTGCATTCATTTGTATTTTTTATAGTTCACAAACACCTCCCGCAAGCCTGTTTAATATTAACTATTATCACAGAGTCTTACAATTGGAAGGGATCCCAGAGGACAGCTACCCTGATGAGTCCAACAGCCCGTGACCCGTTGTCAGAGGACTGCACCACCCTCACCTCCACAGAGCACCCATGTCCAAGGGACAGCGTACCCGGGGTGTAAACTGAGTCCACGGAGACTGCACAGCCCATGAGGGGGCCTGGGGCGATGCCCTAACCCCAAGCTGCTGAATGAGATGATGGCTGGGAACAGCGTGATGAAGGAAAAGCAGTTTTAAAAAGCCGGTGAGTTTGTGCAGTTGGCAAGCGAGGACACGTGGGCGCGGCTTCACAGCAGGAAGCGTGGCTCGCACAGGCTCTCGCAGAAATCACAACATGGGGGAGAGGAGACTGGGGCGGAGGGTGGGCATGAAGGTGGACTTCTTGGGGCTGGGGGTGGGAAGTGTGGGGGGGGAGGGCTTGCTGGGTCAGGGGGACTCACCCTCCCCTGACATTTAAAGGCCACTGGAAGAGCTCCAGGGACAAAACCCTGACTCTTGAGCAAAAAGACTCCTGGTGCTCAGCCATAATAATGTTTTCTTCTGTGGCTTCTGGAATTTTTGATTTTCAGAGAAAATAAAATCCTCTCCCACTTTTATTATGGAGGGACTGCCATCAAAACCTTGACACAAGTTTTAGAAATCAAAGTAAATTCTGGAGATGGTGCTTATTTCTTGCTCCATCAGATTTGTTTTCTTCTGTGTACTAAGGATCCCCGAAGCGAAGGGAGCAGAGTTCCCGAAGAATCTAATCACGGGGCTGATTCTGACTTTCTTCCCAGGCTGGATGAGCCGCTCCCCGAAGCAATTACACAGCAGTCTGGCTTGAGCGCAGCCCGCTCTGCCGCGGACCCGGAGTTCGCCTCCCGTCGTTACCTAACTCAACAGTTCATGTTTAAAATTTAATTTTTTTCCGTGAGCAACAGCCTATTTGGACCACACAGAATCTCACTCTGAATGGCATGAAAGGAATTCTTAAATGCAGCTGAGGTACTGGGAGAATTTTTCTGCTCTGGATCTCGCTGGGAATTCTCTTCTTCAAAAACGTGCCTGGGGAGCTGGGCCCCCACGGTGGGCAGGTTCTGGGTGGAAGTGCGGGGCTCCGTTGCGGATTCCAGACTCTGTGGCACAGAGCTTACGGTGGGCAGGGGAAGCAGGGGCAGGGGTCCTGCCACATCGTGCCGCCAGAGTGTCCCCCGAAGCCGTGAAGGACGAGACCTGTGCTGGGCAGAACTATGGGACCTCTCCCAGCTTCCCACCTTCTGGGGTACACACCCTCCTGGACCTCTGTCCCCACGTGGGAGAGAGACTTTGAGTATGATAGAATTTCACTCCTGGAATTAGGTGAGGGTTTTTTGTTTGTTTGATTTTTGGTTTGGGGGTTTTTGTTTTTTGTTTTTTGTTTTTTGTTTTTGGCAGAAGGGGATTTTTCAGATAGAATTAAGGTTGCTAATTGGTTGACTTTGAGTTCACCACAATGGAAGTTATCCGGGACGTGCTGGGTCTGATCAGGTGAGCTCTTTCAAAGAGAATCCCGCTCGCTCTTGCCAATGAGCCTCCAGGCCATGTGGGAATCGAGGCCACATGCCAGGTCACACATAAATGCCACAGCCAGCACGCCAGCACTGACCACCAGCCCTGAGACTGTGGAGGTCCCAGCATGGTCCTCACTCCAGCCACTATCTGATCGCAACTGCGCCGGAGGCTTCAGGCAAGGAGCGTCTAGCTGGGGCCAGGTGACCTGCAAAAGCTTGGCAGATGGTACAGAATAACAGTTGTCAAAAAAAAAGAAAAATGAAAAAAAGAAAAGAGGGTCCAACCCTTCCATAAATCAGAGTCTCGAGGCGACGGCCTCTCTCCTCTGCTGGGTTTGAAAAGATGCTATGAAATCTACAGCTACAAGGAAATGACTCTGCCAACAGCCAGAAGGGGCTTGTAAGTGGCTCCTTCCCTGGTCTGGTCTCCAGATGGGAGCAAGGCCCCAAGAGCGCCTTGGCTGCAGCCTTGTGAGGCCCGCAGCGGGGGACCCCCCCAGTCCTGTGTGCAGATGCAGAGCTGCACTAATGCCACAGCGAGTGCTGTTTCATGCCACAGGGGCTGTGACAACTTGGCCACGGCCCTTCACTCTGACACAGAAGCAGAGGCCTGAACACACAGGAATGTGGGAGCACTTTTGTCACATGTGAACTACACCCCCCCACACACATGAACACGAAGCCTGAGGGCCCACAGTGCACATGTCCCCGAAGCCCTCGGAGATCTTCAGTGATCTCAGCGGTGCATGTTTTCTGGAGGGCAGAAGATGCTGACATTGCCAGGGACCCGTCACACGGGGTGACGGGGACTTGACCCAGCACTGGCCCTCCAGGCAGGATGGACGATTCGGTGCAGTAAGCATCGGGGAACAACAGGTCATTGGAGGGCTCAGTCTCCCCACAACTGGTTATGTGGACCCCACTAGATCAGACCCCTTTGCTTTGCTCGCCACCGTCCCAGCTCATAGTAGGAGTGCAAGAAATACCGGAGTGAGAGACTGGGCCATGCAGAGGGGAGCAGGGGCCCCGTGTGTATCTCACACTCCTCTTTCAGACGTGCTTCTTAACACTCCGCAGTTGTAAGCTCAGTGGGACCAAGGGGGCCTGGTCTGAAATGAGGTGATTTATGGCACTCAGCTTTGATTGCAATCACAGACACGGCTCCAGCTGGCAAGCCCGAACCTGCAGGCAGGGCCGTGGGAGAACTGGTAACTCATTTTATTTTCTACTACGACTGCCAAGTGTGTGTCTCCTAGGGAGAGATGAATCTGGCCCCGGAGCTACACGTACGATGTCTGGCCCAGAGCAAGAATGAAGGCAAGGGCGAGAGATATCCGGGAGAGTGTCAGGGATGCGCCCTCCCTGCTCCCCACGCCCCAGGCCCTGACCCCGTGTGGTCTGTCAGCGCTGAGCCTTGCCGGCTGTCATACACTGTGAGCATCCTCTTTGCTCATGGGCTTTTGAGTTTGTGCCTCTGTGTGCAAACAGCCAGGACTGTCTCTGACCTGCTTCTGGAGACTGTGGGATGTGGTAAAGTGCAATTTCTGCATCTAAAGGAGGGTGGCAAGTTGGACCTGTGTCGGGACCTATGTTGAGACCCACCAAGGTTAACCGTGACCAAGACTCTTCAGAAAAAGCGATCTGCTTCAAAGCGGAAACCAGGAGTGTGGGGACTGAGCCCCACACCCTCAGAAAGGAGATAGTTGCTCTCTCCCAGCCCTCACTGGAGTCGTGTGCTGGTCAGACGGGAATCCCCAACTCCTCCAGTCTGTCTGACAGTCTCTGTCAGTGGGGCCCTGAGCATCTCCGCCCCAAGTGGCAAAGTGTCGCACACCTGCGGGGAGCCAGGCGTCAACCTCGTGATAGGGTCTGAGCAGGACCAGACCAAGCATTGTGAGGACGGAATTTTAGGCAGGTTCATCATCTGAGAACAGGCCCTGACCCCAGAAGAGATCGCGATGAATTTCACAGCCGCCATTGGTCAATGGGCATGGGGTGCTGGGCTCGGGCCAGCTCTGCCCATCTCTGGACAAGAGAAACAACAGGGATGAGGCTCCTTCTGTCCGACTCCCTTCCAGCATTTCTCATTCTGCTCTCTCCTGAGGCGACGAGGCATCCTAATGAACTTCATAAATACAGCCGCTTCCAGAACACCTGTTCCCTAAGATGGAGGAACTGGCAACTTAGCAGAGACACACTGAGACGAATATTCTCTTGCTGATCATTATGGGGTTTTGAGGTACACATGATGGATGATTATAGGAAGTTTGAGGGTAGCAATTACTCCGGGTTCATTAGTGCATCTGATCAAGAATTTTACCACACTCCAGACTGTCTGACATGCCCTCAGAGAAGTGCAGGGACGCCCCCTTCGTGCTCCGCACAGAGCAGCTCCTGCTGCTTGGAGCTGGGGCTGCCAGCAGGTGGCCCTAGTTTCAGATCCCCCATGGGATAAGGGACTGGACCCGGGAGGTCACCCTTCAATGTCTCCTCCTGTGAGATCCCCCATCAGCAAGGCCAGCTGGCAGGGGGTCTTCGAAAACAAAACGTCAGGCCCCAGAGGAGGTTCCAGAGCTCAAGGAGGGCTTGCTGCTCTGCCGGTTCACGCATTCCACTCCCACACTTCCGCTAATGTTGTCGGCAAACAGCACGTACTCTCTTCTTGAAGAACTGCTTCTGCTTATGAATCCCCATATGCAATCACCTGCCAGAAAGTCTGCTAAACTGATGTCTAGAACAACAGGGGAAGTTCGGGGCTACGAGGTGAAAAGGGTCTGGGTCCTGACCTTGAGTCCCTGGTTCTGACCTTGAGTTCCTCACTTGACATGGAGTCACAGCTCTTCTGATTTCAAGTGACAGAAAATCCATCTCCAGAAGGACTTAGATAAGCAAAGAGGAGTAGGGAAGAAGTCAGCTAGGGATGGCTCAATCCAGGGGCTCCAATGGCATTACCAAGGAGGCCTCACTTTACTTGGACTCTGCTTCAATGTCAGCTGTGTTATCTGGTGGCCCGTGTCCCTTGTGGAGGTCAGATGCCTGCTCCGTGCTGCAGAGTTAATCTCCACCTCTCCACCACTTCTGCACAAGAGAGCTCCTCTACTCCAACAGCGGCTACAAAGGACTGAGGCCAGACTTCCTTGGCAAAGGTGGTCGATGGGTCTCCCAGGAGCCAGCCCCTGTGACTGGCAGGAACAGAGGCGGGACAAGGTATACAATTAGCTGATAGGCCTAAGGCAGAGTCACAAGCCACCTCCCTGAAACGGCGGCAGGGTCAGGCTCACCCAAAACATGTGGAAGGGAGGGGACTCACCAAGGAATGTCGGGTAGGCTGGTCTCGAGGAGGAAGCAGATCTCATGCAGGTAAATGCATGTGTCCATTGGACGCTTCGCTGTTCCACTGTCCAGCTTCCACTGTGGGAAGTGCAGGTCGTTCCCTTGCACGGAAGTGACAGGGGGACTAGAGAGAGGGTCCTGAGGGAAGAAAACTACCAGCCTTCTCCATCTCATTGCCTAGGATTCAGAGTTGTTACCTTGAGACCGGGACACCGTTTGCGTTTGTATTATCCAAAGCCCCCAATAAACCCCACCTTTCTGGGGTGTCTGGGTGGCTCACTTGGTTGAGTGTCAGACTCCTGATTTTGGCCCAGGGTATGATCTCAGGGTCACGATCACAAGGTCGTGGGACCGAGCTCCCCATGAGGCTCCGCGTTCAGCAGGGAGTCTGCTTGAGTCTTCCCCTCCCGCCACTCCTCCCCTGTGCTCACGCTCACGTGCTCTCTCTGAAATAAAGGAATAAGATCTTTTTTTTCCCTTTTTTAAGCTCATTTCTGGAAGTCCGTGGTTTTAGTGACTTTGGGATGAGGTGCCGTTCTTTCCAGTAGCTGCCGCAGCAAGCCTCCTCTGCAGGCCATCTCTGGGCTCAGCAACCTGCAGCATCGCCTGCACCCGGCAGGGCTTCAGGGAGCCTCCACCAGGACTCCCGAGTGAGCACCCCACCCTGCCCTCCACACTCGGTCAAGGGGACGGCGGTTCTCCCGCAGGTGCAGGAGAGTTCTGTCTACGGATCCTGGGGAGCCGCGGTCTAGGGGCATCAGAATCCCAATCCTCACGAGGCACTACGATGAGTGCACGTCCCCCGTGTCAGAACACAGAACAGGATCTGCTGCGTGATCGGGAACTTCCCAAGCATCTTCTCGTCCCCGTTTTCCTTGCTCAACATGGGTCCGGAGAGACACAACCACCCAGGTGCTCCCGAGATCCTGCAGGGTCGGGGCGGCCGTGAGCCCCTCTGCGTAGGCGAAGCCGGAGTCGGAGAGCCCCGAGGTCATCCATTCACCCACGGAACACACCAGGCTCCGGGATGCGGGAGGAGCGAGAATCCGCTCCCGGATTTGCAGGCTCAGCCGAGCGGGAGCACACGGGCCACGGTGTGAATTGGCTGCAGGAGCGCAGGGACTGGGATCAGGGACTTGTGCGGGGCTTGTGCACAAGCGCGGCTTGTGCAAGTTACCGCCCCGCCGCCAGCCTCGGTTTCCCCACCGCGGACCCGGGGGCAACTCCCGTTGGCCGAGACGGAGGCGGTCCCCGCCAGTCGCAAGACACCGCAGCGCGTGGACTTCTCGGCCGGGCTCTCTGCCGCCCTGCCCTGCGTCTGGCAGAGGGGCACCTCCTCCTGCTCCCCTCAGTCCGGGCCAGCCTCCAGCTTCGGGTGTCCCGCTCAGCTCCGGGCGCCACTCGCCCGCAGCCCGCGCTCCCCGCCAGGCCCCTCCCACTCCCTCACCCGGAAAGTCTTTCCCAGAGTTCCCCCTGCAGACAGCCCCTCGTGGTTTATTGGTCAGAGCTGGGTCACATGACCATCCAGACCAATCACTGGCCAAGTCCGCAGGATTGGCACGACGGATAAGCCAATCATAAGAAGCCACGGACAGGGCCAAGACTGCCCCTGTGTGAGCGCTTCCGGGCGTCCCACAGCAAGCGTTTTCAGAGCGGGGCTACCGGGAAAAGAATGTTCCAGAAGTCCGCGTCCTGCCCCAGGGGCAGCTGTCGGCCGCTCTACGAGGCCGGACCCAGAGCCACACCGTCTTGGTTGTGTGGTTCTTTACTGTGTGGACGGTGTCTCCTCAGGCCTGTGGAGACCGGCTGGACGCAGCGGGGGCCGCTGGAGCAGCGGAGACAGCTGGCCTGACCGCGAGGCAGGTGGGACTTCGTGTTTCTCTGCCTCTTTGAGGACAGCGTCCCCTTGCTGGGCGTGCGTGAAAGGCAAACACGGCTGCGGGAGCAGGGGAGCAGCCGGTCCCCGCCTGGGGCGAGCGCAGAGTGGAGGGCGAGGGGCCAGCACTGAGGAGAGGTGGCTCTTGGGTGTCTCCCACGGACGGCGTGGCTTTGGGCGTCCCGCCACCCCCAGGGCGCTCTGAGGCTGGCTGGGGGCCTTCGCGCGCCCCCTGCCCTGGGTTCAGCCTGCCCCGGCCCGACCCCGTCTCCGATGACAGCGAAGCCCGCAGGCTCCAGCTGCTCCCCCCCCCGGGGACACCCCCACACCCGGAGGCTCTTATCCGGGATGCGGGCGAGGAGCCCGGAGGTCGTGCTGGGCCAGGGCGTGTGCTGCCAGCAGGGGCCGGCGCAGGGATCTGGCTGTCCCCGACTATTCTTCAGAGAAAACTGGTCGGCACGGGACGGACACCCAGGGCTTTGTTGAGGGCTAGAGGCGGGGCTCACTCGCGCGTGGTGGTGACGGTGACGGTGGCAGTGACAGTGACGTGCAGGCTGAGCTGCGGACACACGGGACCCACGTGAGGGAGGAAGCAGGCAGGCGGCCAAGTGGCCCGAGTGGGGGCTGATTCCCTGTGGCAGGGCCATCGTCCGGTCATCATTTACTGGACACCTGCTGTATACGCAGACGGCAGCAGCTCAGTTCCATGTCAGATATCCGGAGAAGCTGCTTTACGGACCAGGCAGGGTGTTTTAATTGACTTGCAAATGACCGAAAAGCCAACTTGAAGTGCCTGAAGCAGAAGCAGAGTTATGTTTTGGCGCATGCACTGGGGAAGGCCCGTGGAGCCAGGAGCTCCGGCAGTAGCTCCTCCACCCGTAGGCCGCCTTCTCCGTCTGTCCCCTCGAGTACGGGAGCCGCTCCCCGGCCTGCTGCCTCAGGCTGGCGCCCAGCGGAGAAGCGAGCCCCTGAACCAGCATTCCCCCTGAGGGGCTTGCACCTTCCTGGACTTGCCAGGCCGTGGCTCAGCCCCGAACAATTGGGCGGCTGGAGGAAGGCCGCGCACTCTTACTCGGGCCCGGGCCACGGGGCTTACTGCCGAGCCATGGAGACCCTCACCTTCAGATCCCGTGGGCTGCAAGTGGGGAAGGGACCTTCAGGAAACTGAGGGCCTTTCTCAGGAGAGGAGCAAAGAGCAGCTGGGCAGCAGGATGCGGGGGCCCGGGCAGTGAAATGTGCCCCTGCATGTGAAGGTTACTGGGGGCTGACGGCAGGACGGGAAGTCGTGAAGAAGCAGATCCAGGGAGAAGCGCTGTGCCCTGCACCGGTTTGCCTGAACTCAGGACGGGACCTGGCAGAGGCGTCTTCCCTCCCTTTCAACTAGGAGGAACAGGAGTGAAGCACCAGAGACAGACGCGCACCCTGGCCAGCTGGGGCCGGCACCGGGGGCGTCCACACGTCACATGTCGCAGGCTGAGCTTGCCCTTCGTGCTCCCCCATGTGTTTACCTTCCCACGATTTGCCACCCCAGAAACACAAGCCTCTTCCTATGTCTTGTTTCTCTAAAAGCTCCATGTTCTTTTAGTTTAGGCGCTAGATAAGCCCTGCTAGTTAAGTGCCGTTCCGAGGGGCTCACGGCCGAGTGCTCTGATGGACAGGTTAAATCTCCTGCTTGTGCTTCTCCAGTTGGTCTCCGGCCAGTCTAGTTCCCAAGGCCTAGCCGGCGAGGCTGGGAGGTGCAGTGGAGAAAAGACTTTTTATTGCTCCCCTGCACTACCATTCATTATTCCATTTTATAATTAGGAAAACTGAAGTTCATGTGTAGGTGGCCCCCATCGGTCACACAGCTGATGACAGGGAATGGCTGAGATTCTGTCCCTGTGACTGTGTTGTCTGACAGCGTCTTGGGCCATTCTGCTGGGCCTTCACGAAATGATCTGTTATTTGTGGCCAAGGGATTATATTTCATCTTTCTTGATATCCCCTCTAGATGCCAGAACAGAGTCTTAAATAGAGCAGTGTTTGATAATAGAACCGAAAGTTTCACCCAAAAGGATCACTGGCTCAATAACTTCAAGTTTAATATTAAGTTTTAAACCCATTTTCTAGCTGAATGCCCTCCTTTGCCATTTTGTAATAATGTCCCTTTTATTTTCAAGGATTGCTGAGGCAGTGAATTTCAAAGACTGTGTGATGCCTGCAACCAGTTACCATGTTTCCCTGGAGGAGCCATTACCACCCACTCTCCCAGAGTTTATTAGGCAGCTCCTCACTACCACCCATCTCGGGCGCCAATAGGTGACTTTCTCTTCTCTGATTTGGTTTTGCATTTAGGACAGTTGCTTGTGTGATCATGTGATGAGTCTTTGATGGTGGTGCTGGTGGGCTGAACCAGCATTCTCCTCCTCCAGGAGGTCCTTCCTTTTCTCCTTCTGCAGCAGAAATGCGCCTCCCGTGGCAGTGAGGGTTGTTCTCCAGGTATCATGGTGTGAGGGAGGCCACGTGGACGATCGCGTATGGCAGCACAGCAACCAGGAATGTGTCTATGACAGAAAGGACGTGTTTTATCCCTACTCCTCCGGGAAAGCACAGCGTCCCCGGAGGGCTAGGGATAAATTGGGCAGCTCCTGGTTCTCTTGTTTGATGATCCATGCCTTCTGCTAGAGAAAAACACTCTTGAGAGAGTAGAATAGAGCAGTGAGATTTGCCCTGTTGCTTTAAAGCTTTAAATCTCTCTTTCAACAGATGAAAATGCCCAAGTAATTGATAAGGCAGATGCAAACAGTCCGCTCAGTTTTAAAAAGTTTCCTCCTGCCTGATTTAGTGAGAAATGTCCTTGCAAAAATTGTGATTATTTATTGTCTGCTGTCACCGTGGCCATAGTCCGTGGGTGTTCGTGAAATGCTTGTTGACCCCAGGGTTGTGATCTTCCCAAGACCATTACTGAGAAGCCAGATATGTCTGGGAGACATGAGAGGTTAATGAAGAATCCTTGCAAGGATTTTGAATTCCATTCCATTCATACATTCTGTTCTGTCCTACCCATTCTTCCCACTCTACCCACTCCATTGACGCCATCCATTTCACTCCTCTCCATCTGCTCTATCCCACCCATTCTGCCACTCCGTCTCTTCTGTCCCATTAATGATTATTTAGGTCTTGCCACATGCTAGACACTGTAAGATGCCCCTTTTTGTCTCCACAACAGTTACCCTCCTGTCCCCATCTCAGAGAAGACCAGAGCAGCTGATTCAGTCACGGATTGCTGACTGAACTTGGGAAAGTGAGGACTTTCGCTCTCACTGAAGTCTTCTGTTGCAGCCTCCCTGGGCCCACCCATATGTAAGGACCTTTCCTCACCAGGATACTCATTTGAGCATAATTCCCTGGAGATCCATCCAAATTTCTGTGGATGTCGAGTTTATTCCTTTTCACTGTTGTGCAGCGTTCCACGGCATGGGCGTGTGCAGCTTGTCCAGCCAAGACAGCTGGGCTGTCTTGGGTCTGGGGCTGTTGTGAATAAAGCTGCTGGACACACGCGTGTGCGGGTCTTTGTAGAAACGTTTCTTTTCTCTGGGATAAGTGCCCAAGAGCACAGTTGCTGAATGATATGGTTGTTGTATGTTTAGTTTGATATGAAACTGCCAAACTACTTTTTTTTTAAAGATTTTATTTATTGACAGACAGAGATCACAAATAGGCAGAGAGGCAGGCAGAGAGAGAGGTGAAAGCAGGCTCCCTGCTGGGCAGAGAGCCAGATGCAGGGCTTGATCCCAGGACTCTGGGATCATGACCTGAGCCGAAGGCAGAGGCTTTAACCCACTGAGGCACCCAGGTGCCCCTGCCGAACTACCTTCCATGGCGGCTGGACTGTCATACATTCCCGCCAACAACATGCGAGTGGTCGGTTCCCTGCTGCCTCCTAAGCATTGATTGTCGCTGCTCGCTGGCTTTTATTTCAGCCATTCTGATGAGTGTGTGATTTTTTATTTGCATTTTCCTGATGGCTGGTGATGTCGAACATGTTTTCATGGGTTTATTTGCCATCTGTATGTCCTCTTTGGTGACACATCCATTCATGCGGTTTGCCCGTTCTCTAACTGGATTATTCATACTTTACAGGTTAACTCTAAGAGTTTTTAATATTTTTGGTTATTATTTCTTTGTCAAAGACGTGGTTTCCAAAAAATATTTTTCAAGGCTGTAGCTTGTCTTTTCATGCCCTTCACATGGGCTCACACAGAGCTGAAGTTTTTAGTGTGGGTAAGGTTCCCTCCTGCACAACCCATCACCAACCTGTTGATATGACCTTCAATATTTCCCTGGACTCGGCCACTTTTCTGCATCTCCATGGGTCCTTTCTAAAGCTGTGTGTTCTGGGCTACTCCTCCCACACTGGTGGGTGGGCCTCTCCCTTCCCCACCTTGGAGGTATTAGTGGAACTTGGCAGAGAGGGTGCCCTCAAAGACCCTCCCTCAGGGGCCCACAGCCCATCACACACTCTCCACCGGGGTCAGATGAGGCATCTGATGGGTTCTGAAACAGACATGTCAGAATGGGGCACCTGTGGTCAGTCACCAGTGGACTTAGAATCTAGGTGTGGTGTTGGTGCCTTGTTGGAAATGCTCTTTTTATTATCCTGAGTTTTATTTGGAGGGATGGCAGGAGATTATCACATTAACGTTAAAGGAGCTTATTCATTTGTTTCGGAGGGATGTACACACTCTTCCACGTTAGTCCCATGTTTCTTTTCTTTAGCGGCAGTGGCAGACACAGTGAATTTAGGAATTTATAAGCCGTTGCTTACTAAAGTTTCTTTGTTAGCTTCTTAATTCTGATTGTCCTGAAGCAGGAAACTTCGTAATCTGAATAGTAAGACTTTGCCACAGGTGAAAAAGGTAGATAAACCACCAGGACTGTCAGCTTCCTTTGTTTGCAGACAACACGAAAGGCCTGCACTGATGTCAGCCAGTTACTGCAAGGCCGCCATAAGTTCACGTAAGAAGTCAGCAGGGTGGAGTGCTAAGGTAGATCTCCCATTTCCAGTGCAGGAGACCCAGAGGGGAGACAGCAGTTATTTTTTTTTAATATGTATTTAGTTATCTTAGAGCACACACGTGTGAGCAGGAGGAACAGAGGGAGAGGGAGAGAGAAACTCAAGCAGCCTCCTCATTCAGTGAAGAGCCCAATGGGGGGCTGGACCCCACAACCCTGAGATCATGACCTGAGCCAAAACCAAGAGTCGGACATTTAACCAACTGCACCACCCAGGCACCCCAAGACGGCAATTATTAAAGAGACTTTTTTTAAATGACAGAAAGTTTCTTCACTCTTCCCGTATCAGAGCAGGAGTTCCCAGACTTCAGCGTCAGAAATGTATTCAAACCCTCCAGCCTCAATAGTGTATTTGACACAAATGGGGCTAAACCAACCAGCACTGCCAAGTTCCATTTGGGTAATGAGCCATGAGCCTATTCTTCCCACCAAGAGTGAGATTTTGAACTTGGCAGTTCATCAGAAAGAGAAGAAAGGGGCTTGTGTTTTCATATCTCCTCATCTCAGGCCATCGAACTGAGTACCAGTCAGTGCCCCAGGTTTTCAAATCGGAACCTACTGGAATCATTCTGAGAGGAGGGGCGTGTAGTCACAGGTTCTGGTGTTACCTCTGGGCTGCGCTTCCATCACCGTCTTCGGAGCAACTCAGAGATGGAGTCCGTGGGGGGACGATGACTTGCTCTGCAGAGCCTGGAAATGCCCTGTTTGAACTCGTGCCCCAGGGAATCCACAAGCTGCTAACACGAGTTCTGGCAGGTCTCGATTCCTGTAGGAGTCACAGTGATTTTGCCCTCCTGTATTTCAGGAGGACTGTAGTGCCACGGACAACACCTTTCCTGTGGCGAGATGATGATTTTCCTGGTGGGCCAGTGTGACTCGGGAGAATGCTCTCTCCTCCTGGCAGGTTCCTTGGAGCCCCAAGGCTGATGTGCTGTGGAACAGACGACTCCCTCCGGACCAGCTGGAGCCCAGGGCAGATGAGCCTGCCAGTGCCCTTGACATTGAGCACATGTGTCCTGGGATCAGAGGAAGAGCAGTCAGGGCTCTCGGGGGAAGAACTTGCAAGAGTGGAACACGAGTGAGGCAGAAGGTACACATGGACTATCCAGCGCAGTTCCCCAGACTTGTGACAGTGACATCGGGGTGTGGTTCGCTGAGAAGTGACTGTGATCAGCTCGGAGAGCCCTGAGCACCTCCTGTTGACCACACAGAAGCCTGGGTCCCGGCCTCCCCTCTATCGGGGTGCTGGCAGCAGCTGCTGCACGGGGGGCCTGCTTGCAGCCAGGCATTTCTACTGATAATCAGCTAAGAATGCAGAGTTCTCAGGTTTAAAAACAACAAACACTTCATGGATTGCAAAGGGCCTGCATTCCCGTGGCCAGAGCTGCCTGCAAGGGCCACTCTGTTTGCACGCGGCTTGTTTTCCTAGACCCATGACCCTGCCCGCTTCGTTGTCATGGCACCTTCTAGCCTGCCAGCCACTTGGATTGGACCCTACTTCCTGGCCGGAGATACCCCCCTAATCCCCCACCCAGCATGACCACCACCCCGCTTGCTGACCCTGCCTGTGGCCGCACCTGCCCACGAAGCCAGGCCCCTCTCCCCCCGCTGGCCCCGTCAGAAGCATCTCTGGCCGCACACCTGCTCCCCACCAGCAGACCCGCTTCCTTCTGGTTCTTTCCCACACTCGATGCAGAAACTTCCTGTTCAGGCCACTGATGCCCCAGCATCACTAAGTCCATCTTCCGGTGTGTCCCTGGGCCTCCCCGCAGACTTGACACTGTTGCCAGCCACTTCCTCTGGGCACACTCTTGACACATGGCTTTGCAACAGTGCCCCAGTGGGGTTCCTCTTGCCCCCAGTGCTCCTTCCCAGTCTTCTTGCCAGGCTTCCCTCCTCTGCCTGGGTGTTGGGTGTCCCACATGGATGCCCACAGGCTTGTGTCTCCGTGTCCATTCCCCGGCGTTCAAGACAGTCCCTACAGTGACAGATCCCGAATTTATGTGTCTAGCATGTTCCTGTCTTCTAGCTCCAGGATCCTATATCTGGGTCGCTCACAGGCCATGCAGTCCACAGGCCAGGAGTAAGCTCCATTCCAGAACTCAGTTTCCAGTGTGATACACAGAACTACAGGCCATCGACTTACTCATTCTTTATATTCTATCTCCCTCTTCGTACCTGACCCAGCACTAACCTGTTCATTTCATGGCCCAAATTCCCTAGATTCCCTGGAATCCATCTGCGTACCCCGGCTCCATGGCCTCTGCTGCCCTAAGGGAACAGAGCATCGTGTCTTGCCTGCTGCCTGCACAGCCTCCCAACTGGTCCCGTGACTTCCGCAGATGCCTCCCACCGCCTGCTGTATTCCCTGTGGCAGACTGAATGACCTTTTTTTAAATTTTTTATTTTTTTAATTTCATTTTTTTATTTATTTGACAGAGAGATCACAAGTAGGCAGAGAGGCAGGCAGAGAGAGAAGGAAGCAGGCTCCCCGCTGAGCAGAGAGCCCGATGTGGGGCTCAATCCCAGGACCCCAGGATCACGACCTGAGCCAAAGGCAGAGGCTTAACCCACTGAGCCACCCAGGTGGCCCCTGAATGACCTTTTAAAGAAGCACATCTGGTCATCTGCCTCCACTGCCCAGGACCCTCCTGCTGCCCTCACACTGGCATAAAAGCCCTCCCTGAGGCCCAAAGCCCAGCGTGCCCATCTCAGCCCCCCTGTGCCACACTCCTCGTCCACCCCTGCTCTAGCCACAGGGCCTGTGCACCTGCTGTTCCCTTTGCCAGGAATGCCCTCCCTGCACCCATTCCTGGCCACTCCCGGTGGCCCCCCTGATCTCACCTCTGCTGTCATTCCCCACAGGGCCCTTCTCTGACCTTTCTGGACCAGGTGGGTGTCACCACTGTCTCAATTTCCCTGGTGGCTCTGGCATACCTCATAGGCTCATTCCGTTCCCGTTTCTCTTTTCCACTAGATTGTTCACTCACCTGCTTTTATTCCTCATGAGATGGACAGCGTGCGGTGTAGAGTAGGAGCTCAGTAAATATAGAACGAACAAGGTACTAACCCTGGTAACTGGAAATCAGAGGCCAGAAGAGAGGTCTGGATGCCAAGACTGTGGTGGCTGCAGGACTCGAACCCAGGTCTCTGTGACACCAGGGTCCACTGCCCCTGGACCCACAGACTTCTGTCCCTTCTCTTCTCTCCATAGGAGGGTTCAGGCTCGCATCTGCATCTCATTGGCGTTTGTGCCTCAGGAAGCAAATGTGGTGTTTTACTGAGTCGTAGCATGACAGAACTGCGTTAGTCACACAGGCGCTCGGTTAGCTAACAGGTTGGAAGGTAGAGCCCTTGCAAAGGTCACCTCAACTGTGGGACTCTTTTCTATTGAGAGAGGACTATACGTCAGAATTAATATAATTCATGATAAAAGCACGGAAACATGCACTGTTTGTTGAAACACGGCACCACACAGTTTAAAGAGTCTGTAAATTCTGAGATGATAACTACAGCATAGATCAAAGTTAATCACTGAACGTGGGTGTAAAAGGCAGGATCACTGCACGGAGATGCCCCTGTCACAAGCTCTACAGGTGGAACCATGTAACTAAACATGCCCTCCACCTCCTCTCTCTGATTTTTAAAGCCATGAATGGCCACGGCCACGGTGCAGCCTGGGCTGTCTGCCCCGCGTGGTCAGGTGCAGTCGCTGTCAGTGGGCTCCATTTGCACACAGCTCCGTCAGGTGGTCTGCATCCGTTCTGTGATTTTTTTTGCCGGATAAACATGTGGGAACAAGTCACCAGGCCCTTGTTGGTGTATCAGTGGACTGGAAACCCAGCCTTACGTTTCCATGTGGACCAGCGTCTTCATGATGGAGCTGGGGCCCGGAGCCCGCTCCCCGCGTCTGATGGCACCGAGTCCCTGCCTCGGCCGCTGGCTCAAGGCCCAGGTGGGGTCTAATGGAGGAGGCCATGGAGCAGGGCCGCAGCAGCCTGAGGGTCCAGTCTTGGGCAGGCCCGGTGCCCTGAGGTGCTCCAGTTCCTGCCACCGGCTCTGGGAGGTCAGGGGCCACCGACCAGCCACGGGTCATGGCACATTCCCATCTCTGTGTCTTCCCGTCTGCCCCTGAACCCAGCCCCACTGTGTGGTCTGCAGCCGGCACGCCTTCCGCCATGGCCACGGGCAGAGTTCTTGCCCTTGTTCCTGGTCACCGTCACTGGGGAGTCAAGGGACGGCTTCTGGGGCTCCTGGGGGTGAGGGTGAGGTGGCGTCACATTGCCGAGCCCGTTTCCCTCCTGCACCAGGGACGGGCTTCTCCTCCTGAGGATGCTGGTGGCCAGGGTGGCATCTCCCCTTCCATTCTCCTCTTGTGTCTTCACCAGTAAGGACTTGCTGAATGCAAGCAGAGCAGACTGACACTAGCTGCTCCCCTCAAAAGAGGAAACGGGTCCTCTGGAGGGACAGCTGAGCGCTCCGTCAGCGGCAGGCCGCCCTCGGGCATGGGGGTGTCTGGCAGCCACCAGGTCGCATCCGTCCCAGCATTTCTCTGACCTAGTGGTGTCACTGTGGCTGCAGAGAGGCACCACTGGCTCAGTCCTGGGTGACAGGAGTCCACTCTGGGGAGGTGGAGCCCCTGAGGAAAGGCAAGTCTCAGGGAGCCAGGAAGGGGGTTCATGGGTACTGAGCAGCTCCAGCATTTTCCTGAGCCCAGGGCCTGGCGGGCGTGGGCTCAGACGACATGCCTGTGAGCCCCTTCCATAGAGTAGCTCATAGCAGACAACGTGAACACAGGAAGAAGGGACAGAAACGGGAGTCCGTGTGTCTGTGGGTGAGGGGCATGGTGGCTCACGGGCTGGGACCCCCCGGGGCAGCTCTGGCCTGCAGAAGGCAGCCTCCTCGAAGCCTGCTTTCCACTGTGAGTGGAAATGATCACTTCTCGTGGAAGATAAAATAGATTTGTTGTGTTGTTCGTAACAGCCCTAGAGCCGGGCTCTGCACTAGCTTAGCCTTTCACAGTGTTTTAAACCTGTACTGGCTCTTACAGAAATGAAAATATTCAGAAATAAAAATATTATCTCCCTGGGAGACGCTGCTACAGTCCCCTTGGGGGCCATGTCTCTAGTCAAGGAGCTGATTATCTGCAAATCTTCTGTCCAAGGAGATGTGTTAGGGAAGTCTGCTTTGTAGTTTGTATTAGGAAAACAGTATTTTTCCCAGTGGAAGACCGTTTGAGAGTGACACAGAGAGAGACAGAGATTACTTATATTGATCATAAACTGCTTTGGTCCAACCTAGGCTGTGAAGCAGTTTAGTAAATTAGAAAGGAGGCTCTTTTTTGACAGGAATATCTGTGTCCCTGAGAAAAGAAATGCTGTTGGAAACAACGTGGTTAGCACAGTTGACCCTTTACTGTGACAGAGAACGCAGTCCTAAAGCGCACCGCCCAGTGCCAGCCTCACGGGAGCCCCAGCATTCCCCAGCAACCCAGGAGTGTGCAAATAGCACAGCGTGGAAGGGTCGCGGGGTCACTCCGGAAGCTGCCTGGGAAGCTCAGCTCCTTTAATGCACTGAGAATGAATGACGTCTTCGAATGCAGTCTGCAGAGTGTCTGCATTGGCGAAACTCAACCCAGAGTCTCTGGGATACATGGTTTGTAATGTTTATCCCATGGGTAAGAGGCACCAGCAGAGAAATTCTAGGAGGTCCAGAGGCACAACTGGGACAATTTTGATGCAGATGGAGGACAAAATCTAACCCAGAACCTCGGAGGCCCCAGGACAGGCTCTAGGTAGAATGTCCGCTGTCCTGGTTCCGCTCCCAGTTGGCTCTTCATTGTTCTGCAGTAAGTGCGCGTATCTCAGGAGGCACACAGGGCAGGCAGTGCCACTGCCAGAGCCCCAGGAGGCAGGAGGCGAGGATGCTCGGAGAGACGTGATCCGGAGGGTCAAGGCGCGGGGACTGCACTATGATTCGGGTGGCCTGTCAGCTGGGGGTTGGATCTGAACACAGGGGAGAGAAGACCCGGAGTGAGGTTGCACGGCCCACAGCTGTCGGAGGAGCCAGATGACATCAGGAAGGGTGCTGCTGCCCAGGAAAGGGCCAGATACATCTGAGCTGACTCACAGGCAGAGAAATGCTTGGGACGGAGGGGTCATGGCAGGTGTCTCGGTGGGGGGGGGGGGGAGTGTTAGCAATGTACATTTGTTCCTTATGGCCTGGAGGCTCAAATCCGAGATCAAGGTGCCAGTGTGGTTGGGTTCTGGTGAGACCACTGCTTTCTTGTGTGTCCTCACATGGTGGAAGGGGGTGAGGAGCCCTGGAGGCCCCTTCCAGAAGAGTGCAGCACCACTCGTCAGGGCCCTGCCGTCCTGACCACATGCTGGAGATGTGGACAGATGCGTGTTGGAGAGCGTGATGGGCTGACGCCCCATCAGCCCCGGCATCCAAGTGAAGGACAGGCTTCAGTTTGGGGTGGTGATTTGGCTTCTGAGCCCCGTGGACCTCCTCCTTTCCAACTCCCTGTCGCCGCCCCTGCTCAGTGCACAGACACCTCCTGGGACACAGGGACTTCATCTCGCAGCCGGGACCCCCAGGACGGAGTCCTCACAGTGGCAAGGGGGTGGCTCCCGTGAGGATATCCTGTGGAGGGACTCTCTGCTCTACCCCCGCGTGTACCTTCACCCCACTGCTCGGCGGTGCGGGAGAAGAGCGCTGTGAGGCCCTCCGCGAGGGTCAGGGCCCCCGTGAGCCAGTGCGCGTGCCATGCTCAGGCCCAAGTGCTCAGGGCAGAATGGGGGGGTCATCTTCGTTGTCATCGCTGCTAGGCCTGCTCTTGCATTGTCCTCGGGCAGCACTTCCTCCCGGGGCAGGGGTCTGGAGGGGACATTTCATGGGATGCGTGAGGGGATGACCGGTTCTCCTTCACCTGGTGCGCAGTGTTTAGTTCCGTCAGAGCCTGACATTCAACTTCCGGTTGCCTTCCCTCCCAATCGCTCCTGGAAACACAGGGATTTGGGGGTAGGCGGGGAGGAGGATGTGTTTCCTCTACTTGTTAAGGATAGTGTTCAGCTGCAAGAAACACCAGAGACAACAGAGAGCCCACCCCGTGAGAATTTACTTCCCTCCCCAGCAGGCCGGGAGGAAGGCGGGGCTGGGGCGGCGGCCGGAGGAGCCTGCAGGACCTGCGGTGCCCTGGCTTGTGGCTCAGGCACCCGTGCTGCTTTGTGGTTACCAGAGGGCAGAGGGCGGCAGAAGAGCAGGGAGGCACTAGTCCACCCCTTAAAGGAACCCGCTGCCTTGGAATCCACTCCTCTGCCTGCACTGGGTTGGTTGGATTGTTGCCTGGTTCCTGGAAGATATAGCTCCCAAGCACCTGTCGCCTGGAAGGACGGGACACGTGCACAGTGCTCAGGGATCGTCAGGGCCCGCGGGAGGGGAGTCTGGCTCTGGGGGGCCTTCCTGGCTCAACCGGCATCTGAGCAGAGGCTGGCAGACTGAAGAAGTCAGCCTCCCCATTTCCACCCCCATCGTACTCCCCACAGCAGGCATCCACCTAGAGGGACATTTCAGGGAAGCCTCTCCCTTCTCTCCGCCCCACAGCCATAACCTCGACATTGACCGATGAGGGCCGTGGGGGACCAGTTCCAGAACCCCATGGAAACTGAGACCCAGACGGGCAGAGGTGTCGGTGCTGAGGGACTGAGTGGGTCTGCACACGTTAACGTCTGTCCTGTACCACGGTGTCTGCTGTGGCTTGATCACGGCCCGTGAGTGGGACAGTTGGCAGCGCGGTGGTCTTACGGGCTGCTGTTGTGACCGATGTTGTGACTGACTGGCTGTCCCGAGCACTGAGCTCTGTGCCTGTCCCTGGGTCTGGTGAGCAGAGTCTAGGTGTTTTTGGGGAGGAACAAAGGCTTTAATCTCACCCAGCAAGCAGAGAGTGCGCAGGAAGGCCGCTGCAGATCCTCCTCCTGGTTTGGGGTTCGGGGTGGCCTTCGTCACTTGGGACACTCACGTTGTGGTTACTTTTCTGATGTTGCAGAATGACAGTCTGTTCGGGACGATGGGGCACAGTCGGTTTAGACAATAGGTACTGATCTCTGTTGACACGATTTTGGCACAAGTGTCCCTGGAGTCTGGGTCTCGTTGACTTGATGATTGCGGGGGAGAGTCGTCACCCGGCTTATGTCTGGACGCCTCACACCAGCCTCCTGCCCAAAGCCGCAGGGGTGTGTCTCATCCAGATGCCACCGTACCTGCCATCAGCAGGGGCTGCTTACCCAGCGCGTTAATTTTCGCGTGTTTCCGCGAGCGCTCATTGGATGCAACACAGCGCTGACTAAGGAGGGCCGATAAACACACGTGGACTGCGACCTGTGGAATTTGGACAGGCCAGTTAGTTTTGTAAGAGGAACGAATGGAAGTGAAAGACAAGAGGACGAAGGCACAGCCCTCCGAGCCCCACCAGCCCACCCGATGCCCTCCCTATGCCTGGGTCTGTTTCCTAAACCCAGACTATCACTTTCCTGCTGAGACCCCAGAAACCCCTACATGTCCCTCTCAGCGAGGTCTGTGGAAAGCCTGAGGATTTCTAGCAAAGTGCTCACTGACCCCGGGCTTCCTCCGGCTCCCCACCAGCCCCCATCACCACACCCCCCACCCCCGGGGCCCAGGGTGACTGCCAGTGGCTCAGGACGATGGGAATCGGGTGATGCTGTGTTGGCGCCCAGCTTGGGAGGGAACCGGTGATCCGTGGGACATGCTGGAACTCCCCAGGGCGAGGAGCTGAGCTGAGGGAAGCTAAGTAGCTTCAGTTTGGGCAGAATGCCCAGAAGAGAACACGACGCGGACCCAGAGCAGCCGGGCCCTGAAGCGATTTCCTCCCTGAGCTACCTCCCCTGGGGTCACCGGCCGGGTCTGCGGGGGCCCCTCGGTGGGACGCCAGGGGTAACGCAGGCTCACACGCATGTGCACACACACAGGCACACGCACACACATGCTCACGTTTGCAGACACTTGCACACACACACACATGCTCACGTTTGCAGACACTTGCACACACACACATGCTTATATGCTTACACATGCACACACTCTCACGCTCTCACACATGGGCACCAAGGCATCAGCGGACTCACTGACCTGAGCTGGGGACCTACCCCGGTCTCGCCTCACCCTGCTCTCCATGGTGAAGGTCACCCATTTCTCAAAGCCCAAGGGACGGGGTCACAAGATGGTGACCTGCCAGCTCAGCCCAGCCGCACCCGTGAGATGTGAGCTGCATGGGGTTCCAGAGGACATCTCGTTAGAAGACAACACTCCCCGTTTCGTTTCTCTTGGATGACAGCGAGAGCTGGCAGCCATCTCTGGCAACCACCCAGCCACAGAGCAGCAGAGCCTGCATTTGGACCGGGAGTCTGGGCCCGCAGGAAGGATCAGATAGGACCACTGTGTCCCAGACATACAGGCCACTACACTGTGATCTGGCCACTCGTCTGTACACAGAATCTCTCCCAAGTATCTGCAGACCCACGAGAGGAGATAGAGGGACAAACACACAGTCCTCAGATCCTAGCATGGAAGAGCTCTGCGTGAGTGTGCCGTAAAGCTGGGGAAATGTGTCTGGGAGGCAGACGCACAAGGCTGGCTGGTACTGAGACAACTCTGGGAGGCTTCCGCTCCAGACGTCTAAGATCTCGTCAGAAGGCTCTGCTCCTCATTTCCAGTTCATTGCAATTTCAGGGTTTTGTTCTTCCCACAAAGAGTAGATGGTGTTCTAGACAGAGCAAGCAGAGAAATGCATTCCAGAAAACATGCAGCAGGACAGGCTGCCCCGGGGGGAGATGCACATCTCTGGCCTGCAGAGCAGCTGCACCAGGTGGGCGTGTGGTCCTGTCCTCCCGGCTGCCCCCGATGCCCTGATGTCTGCGAGTCCCCCACGGTTCATCGCCAGAGAGGGTCAGGCCCAGAGACTCGGCAGTGGAGCTCATTAGATCAGCGAATGCCCAGCATCAATACTCT
>PISX010022505.1:0-31583 GCA_004024625.1 Mellivora capensis | reverse complement strand
GGGCCTGAAATTCTTTCCTAACAAGCTCTAGGTGATGCTGATGCTGATGCTGAAGTCTTAGCCTCACACTTTATATAACAAGGGAATAAGGGCCTTGATTACAGTTTGGCTGTCCTAATGGAGAGAAGCAAAAGAATAATCCAAAATCCATTCATAATAGACTTTTGAATATTCTTTTGTACTTATCTGATGACGAGTTTATATTACATTTTAAAAATTTAGAACACTTTAATTGAAACATTCTGAGGAACAATTACAAAGATTTGGGAAGTCCTAGAATGTGGCAATAAATCCCTAATAAGCTCCTCCTGATTTTTTTTTTTTTTTGAGAGGCAATTTAATCAATTTAGATACTGGTTCTTGACAATGTAGAGTTGCATTATTTTTCTCTTGGAATCTTGTCTTGTCTGATTTCTTTTTAGTATACATTTAAAGGTTCTATCTTAGGACGGGAGTGTGTTGGATTATTTGTACCTTACAATTTTTTTTTCTTTTTTTTAAAAGATTTTATTTATTTATTTGACAGACAGAGATCACAACTAGGCAGAGAGGCAGGCAGAGAGAGAGAGGGGAAGCAGGCTCCCTGCTGAGCAGAGAGCCCGATGTGGGGCTCCATCCCAGGATCCTGGGATCATGACCTGAGCCGAAGGCAGAGGCTTAACCCACTGAGCCATCCAGGTGCCCCCCCCTTACAAGTTTTCTTATGGAAGTAATGTTAAAGATAATAGGTGGATTTCCAAGTCAATGCAAAAAAATTATTTTGCCTGTGTGATACTGGACTATAGAAAACAGGTTTCAGGCTGTGAGAATAGGGAGTTTTGTAGGAGACGAGAAAGAGGAGGAGAAAGAGGAGGAAGAAAACAGGAGCTTGCTGCTCTCCTGGGTACAAAGCCAAACTGATGAAATTTTGAAATGGTAAAGTATGCCTTTGGCACTGAGCCATTGTCAAATATTCAGCTATCTTTCCATTTTAGCCCTTTCCTCATGATCCTCAATGTTCCATGTATTCAAATCACCTAAGCCCAAATCAAAAGGAGTGATGCCCAGGGCCCCACGTAGAGTGCACACCATGCCACCAGGGGACAGATTTCCTGGAATTGGGCAACATACATGAAATTGCCTAAAGAAACTTGCCTGAACGCAAATGCTTGTACCTGTCTCAAACCTACTGATTCAGAATCTGCGGTGGAGCCCCAAACTGCATTTCTCTCAAATTCTAGAATGTGATATTACATCCATTAAAGTCTGGGGACCACTAGCCTACATTTGGCATGTTATATACATCTGCTTTACTGCACGTAATTGTTATTCTGCAGCCCCATACATTTAAAATCTAATTTCTCTCACATAGCTCGGTGAGGTATTGGTGAGAGGACAGATGTATAATATTCGCAAAACTATTTGGATCTTAAAAGAACATTATTGTTGACTGAAATGCAACTCTATTTGGCAGGATTTTAGGTATCATGAAAGAGAGAAGGAATTTCTGAGATAAGTATATTTAGAAAGGAAAGAAATATGTTAGGGATAGGTATAACCACATGGACAGGATTTTTATAACTGAAATTCTCCTCTGAAGTAAAAATTTTCAAAGATTTTCTTTTCATAGGAGAAAAGAAAATTTGATGTTTCTTTTAAGAAAACTTCCTGGCTTCCTTATGAAACAAAAGATTCCCGAAATAAATATGAGCCCCCCCACCCATCCATACATCATCATGTATAGTTATGTTTCAGTGATGAGGCAGTCTCTATAGGTGATAGAAATTTGGGGGCAGAAACAGCTATTTTTGTGTGTGGATGATTAGTAAATTATGTGATGGTACATAAGGGCTTTGTGGTTTCATGATATTTTCCAGGTTACTAAACCAAGGTCAGCAAGGAAGTAGCAATTACCTTGTTCCACAAATATCCGCTTCTGAGTCCTTCCCGTGGAACCAGGCAACAAAACAGTTTATGAAAGTAAGAAGATATTGTGACTAAAAAAGGTTTTATAGTTTTCTTTCTTCCTTCCTTCCTCCCGCCCTTCCTTCCCTCTCCCTTTTCCTTCCTTCCTTCCGTTCTTCTTTCCTTCCTCATAGGAGAAAGGCTATTTGTTGATAGGAGTTTGGATTTATTATGTAAAATATGCTCACAGTTAATTGAGGTTGATTTATGGTTATAACCTTAAATGGAGAGAGACAGATCTGAGGTTGAGATGAAAAATCACACACCTTAAAAGTCCAATTTTGATTTTTGCTAGGCCTCCACACAGATATTCTCCTTTTAGTCTGTATTTATTTCCTCCTCCCACTCTTCATCTGTGAAATGGTGAAGTAATAACTACTATGCAGCAATGTTCTCTGGGAGTAATCAATGTTTTTCTCAAGACGAAAAATAGTTTTTATGCGAATGAACAGTATTATTTTAATTTTAACCACATGGTGTGCATAAAATACGTCATTAGGCAAAAAGTTTTGTTCTGTTTTTAAACAGAAGTGGAATATGATGAGACACAGTGAAAATCCACTATTTAACAGACACAGTGAGATTAGAAGTTGAAATATCTGCTATTGTAAAACTTTCCACACTTTTAAGAAATAGCATGAGGTTTAGGTGTTTGTTTTTATGGGAACAGATCTTGCTAGTTCTTGGGAGGGGAGAATGAGGACCACTATCATTGTGGTCGACTCTTCAAAACTCTTCCATGACTGGAAGGGACTTTGGAGGGGGAAAAATGACAGTTTAAAGATATAGCTTCCTAAAGTCTTTGTCAAGCTTATAGGGCTCCTAGTCCTCCAGCTAACTCATATTTGATGTTAAATTGTGATCTCACTCAGAGATAAAACTCAGAATTCCTGGAGAGAGAGGTCAATGAGTCCTTTAACCTTCTCCACCTAATACACAAGGTGTATTAGGTCCTTTAAAATTGAGAGATATCTCTTAAGGTCAAACTGTAAGAAAGGCAATATTTCCTTTAAAAATTTCCTTGAAATAAACTCCAGTGCCTCTGGGGATATAACTGGAGATTGGATTTGGGGGAGAATTTGGCTAAAAATAAGTCAATGATCTGACTAGGCATGGGCTGTATAATATATGTGGCTATTTATAATAAAATTAACTAAAATTAAATAAAAATTAAGATACAATTCCCCAGTCATTCTGACATATTTCAAGTGTCCATTGGTCACCAGTGGCTAATGGCTACTGTGTCAAATGTATTGATACAGAACATGTGCATCATTGCACAAAATTCTACTGGCCAACACTGAACTGGATCTTGTGGGCAGAATCACCCATTATGAAAGGCTTTCTACACCCTGAATGGTTCACACAAGTCTGACGTGGTGCCCATACTTTCTTTCCAACATCATGTTAAAACTTTATCTACAGATTCCCCACTGATCACTTATCTTTTTATCATTTTGAAAGAAACAGAGTGAAATGCAGTACATATTTTTTGGTCAGATAGAACACAGTTGGAATTTGTACTGAGAGAGGGATGCCATGTTTTTCTGGTGTATTGAAATATAATCACCCATGCTCCAAATTTTAGGAGTCTTCATGATTAGTAGAGAGAATCTTCATTTGAAAGGGGGGTCCCCAACAAGAGACTGCCTGTGGTAATCGGGGTTCCTCTACTCAATCCAGTCGTCGGGCAGGGAACAGATCTTGCTAGTTCTTGGGAAGGGAGAATGAGGACCACTATCATTGTGGTCGACTCTTCAAAACTCTTCAAACTCTTGTTTGTTGCAAGCAAACACTGAGCAATAGCTCTTTGTTGAGCAATGTCAGGGCATTATGCGGAGAGACAATGAGGTGTGGTCTTTATTCTAAGGTTGTTCCTATGAGTCTGAGGGGCAGTTATCTATATTAGAAAAAGACAGAGACTTTGTGCTCCAAATAAACTTAAGTGTATATTCTAGAGCTGTAACTTTGGAAAGGAAAAAATATTTACCCAAAGCTTCAGTCTCTTCTTTGGTGCAGCCCCCTCTCAAAGGGGAGCAGGTCAAGTCTGGGGGTAGACATACCAGAGGCCAGGGTAGACATACCAGAGTTTGGGTAGAGGATAGAAGCAGAGGGTGATAGCAGATTTGGACAGATTTTTTTTTCTTTTTTTCCAAATACAGAAACTCTTTCTTGGAACAGTTGGTAACAGCACTAGGATGCTGGAACTGGCCTGTAACATGAGGTATTTTTATTTTTTCTATTTATAGAAACACTGAAAGGCAATTTTTCCACTGGCCACAATTCTTTGTATTTCTTGGGCTTCTAGTCAACTGAAAAACAACAACAACAACAACAACAGCAACAACGAATCAATTAACTTTCCAACTTCTGATGAAATGAGAGGATATCACTGTTATTCTGTCAGAGAATGAGAGGTGTCCAAACCATATAGTTCTCTGTTTCTGGGGAGAAAATAGTTGCTTGCCTAGAATTCTTTCCATTCTGGCAAAGGTAAAGGAAAAACAAAAATGTGGAACCTGTAGAAAGATTTGGTAACCAAAAGAAGGGATAAATAATACATACATAATAAACATATGCATATTTCATTGTAGCTTTGATCACTAAAAACTTCTGAACCCACAGGGTGCCTGGGTGGCTCAGCTGCTAAGTATCTGCCTTTGGCTCAGATCATAATCCCAGGGATCCTGGGATGGAGCCTAGCTTTGGGCTCTCTGCTCAATGGGGAACCTGCTTCTCCCTCTGCCCCTCCCTCTGCTTGTGTTCCCTCTCTCACTTTCTCTATGTCAAATAAATAAATAAAATCTTTAAAAAAAATTTCTATTGATTAGGTCCCTAGCCTTTGGTACTGCCTCTTGTTCTTTATTTTTGTGGTGTAAAAAAAATTTCTAAACCCAATTAAATTTTATAGACTATTATATACATGACAATATAAGAAAGAGATGACATGAGATAATAGAGATGAAAAAGTATGTGGACTAAGACACATAAAATAACATAAAAGTTGTTAGGTACAATAACTAAAAAGGTTTTTAACAAGTGGAAATAAAATTTGTACATGTTGTAGACAAAATAAAAAACAGAAGATCAAGATCACATAAAAGATTAATTTAAGAAGTTGCCTAGAATGCAGAGGAAAGGAAAAAGAGGTAAAAACAAATTAGTGGAAAGATGACAAATAGAAAAGTTCGAACAACAAAATGTAAAAACTTGCTCTCTTTCTGAAGAAGAGGGAGAACAAATGCCCTACTAGGAATATGCAAAAGGACAATGAGAGAAAACATTCCGAACTAAAGAATAAACTTGGCTCTGTAAACTCAAATGGCTCACAAGTTGTCAAATATAACTAAAAGGAACTGACTATAAACACATTCTGATAAAAGTTTGGGTATTTAAGAATGAAAAAAAGAAATCTACACATATCTAGGATATAGAAAAACATTAAATACAATAAAGAATAAAAATGGATTTTAAACCTTTCCAAAATTTTGAAGAAGAGAAAACAATAGAGCAGCGTTGCCGCAGGCCTTCCCAGCACTTTTGCAATATCGCACCCGGAAGAAGTGACATTTGACATAGAGACTGCTTAGGGCTGTTTGCAGCCGGGGGACTAGTGTAGAGTTCCAGGATGGGGTGTTTGTTTAACCACCCAGCGCGCCGGTGATTCCTACCCTTGCAACCATTCTTGGCTTACCAGGTTGAAGGTCTTTTATCAGGGGCTTTAAGGGAAAGGGTTGTTCTGGTTTCCATTTACATGGGGAAAAAAGAGAAGGATAGACTAAAACGCTAGTATTCATCTATTCTGGAAACGAATAACCAGAACAAAACTCTCAAAAACTTTTAAAAGTAGTAT
This sequence comes from Mellivora capensis, assembly GCA_004024625.1. Lineage (NCBI taxonomy): Eukaryota > Metazoa > Chordata > Mammalia > Carnivora > Mustelidae > Mellivora > Mellivora capensis. Next base: position 25,786 of record PISX010022505.1, on the reverse strand, counting down.
TCAAGTTGCTTCAGTGAGGTATGGAGAAATGAGCAGCATTTTAACAATGGACTTGTATGTGGCACTAAGAAAAAATGTAATGGGAAAAATACAAAATTATTATAACAAAATTGTAATTATGAATAGCTTTAAAATGATAAGCAGGTTTTTGTTTTTTTTTTGTTTTTGAATCTTATTTATTTGATGGAGAGAGAGATCACAAGTGGGCAGAGAGGCAGGCGGAGATAGAGGGGGAAGGAGGCTCCCCGCTGAGCAGAGAGCCCATCGCGGGGCTCCATCCCAGGACCCTGATACCGTGACCCGAGCTGAAGGCAGAGGCTTAACCCACTGAGCCACCCAGGTGCCCCAATAAGCAAGGTTTAAATATAGATTATTTTAAAAAATGAAAATATGGAGGAGTCAAAGTGGAATATAGTATTGGGCAGTTTTCTCATTCTACATAGAAGAGATCAGGATATGCTCTTGAATGGTTGATATTCATAATTAGAGAATCCAGGTTTCAATATTTTAAAAATGCAAATTTAACACTTATGAAACAAAACCAGGACATTTACTTTTAAATCACAAGGGCAAAATTAAATAAAGTACAATATAAGGGAAATATAATAAATAGAAGGCATAAAGCTAGATTAGAGGAGACCAGACATATAAATCATAAAAATAAACTTAAGTACTTTGAAATTTTCTAATAATAGGCAACTCTCAGATTGTGTGTAAATATCAAAGCACAGATGTCATTGGCAGCAATTTTGCTGTTAAAAAGCTCTAAATCCATTAAGAAGAAAGATAAAACTTTGAACATATCATATAAATTAAATTCACATATATACACATTTGAAAATAACAAAAAACTTTAAAAAATTAATGTATGAATTAAGATGCTAGGAAAATAATAGCTTAATAAAACTGAAGAAAATAAAATGAAGGAATTAATAACAATAAAGGCAGGAAATAATGAATTAGTCCCAAACCATAAAATGGAACTAGGTTCTTCAAAAAGACCAATAAAGTATGCCTGGGTAGCTCAGTCAGTTGGACATCTGCCTTCTGCTCAGGTCATGATTTTGGGGTCCTGGGATTGAGCCCCACATTGGGCTCCCTTCTCAGCAGAGAGCCTGCTTCTGCCTCTTCCTCTGCCACTCCACCAGCTTGTGCTCGCCCTCTCTCAAATAAATAAAATAAACAACAAAAACGACAACAAACCCCCCCCCCAAAAAAACCCCAAAAGATGAAAAAAACAGATTCAACGTTGGCAAGTGTGATCTAGTTTAATATATACATTTATTTAAAATGAGAAATTGGAGAGATTTTATTTATTTTGAAGTGATCAAAACAACTTATTAAAATAATGGGAAAATTGTGTGGCGACAAAAGGAAAAATCTAGAAAAAAATGGACCTTTTTCTTTATAAAAATTAACGCAGAAATTTTAAAAAGAGAGTAAAAGAATTTTCAAGAAGGCTGTTTGGGGTAAGCTGCCAGTCCTGCCCAACCAGCAAGCGGAGCCAGAGAAACTGAATAGCCAAGGAGGCCACCCTTCAGCCCTACTGAGTGAGGCAGGGAGCAAACTCAGCCCCTTACATACAGCCCCTCACAGCATACCTTACAGCCTGACCTCATCAGGAAGCCCAAATAATGACCGCAGGTAGCCTGAGGAGCCAGCCTACAGCCCTGTCCTGTGGCAGAGGCCAGCCATTAACTTTTGTATATTCACTCTTACATTCCTTCTAGTTCAGTTTTTTTTTTCCCCTATTTTTTTTCCTTGAGATTCGGTTTCTTATCCTCTTGATATATAGTCGTATGTATTCTGAGCTTTCCTATTAAGATTTGTGCTATTTTCAAAGCTGCATCGTGTTCTTAATTTTCTTGGTATTTTTTAGCTTACTTTTACTTCCTTTATTGACAGATTTTCCTAGTATATACTCTGTGACTAATGAAATGTCATTAGGTTAATTATCATCATTTTTGTCAACAATTTTATATGGTTTAGATGCTATTTCTTTTCCCACCCCTTCCCATATTTCAGTGTTGTGGATTTTCTTGGGCTATTGGGAAGATGTTCCTGTGGAGAGCTCCTTGGATTGAGAATATCCCTTCTGTTGTTATGGGAAATACTCGGAATATGGCCTCTGTATAGTTGCTTTTGTGTCTTTTATAGGTAAGTCTATCTTAGAAATATCTGCTGTTCTCAGTTGCATGCTTCAGCCCTCAGCTACATAGGCTTTGCCTTCCAAAGTAGTGATACCAGACTTACTCTCATCATTTTGCCTATATACTGCTTTCCAGGATTCACTTTCTTCGGGTTCCTCCACCCTGTATCTGAAGCTTCTGTCTTCTGGTCTTGCTTAACACTCCTGATTTATTATTTAGGAGAATTTGGGGAGGACTCAAAAAATTATACTGTTGTCATCATCACATTGCCAATTATTGGTTTATTTAATACTAAGAGGCTTACATTTTTCTTTATGTAGTGAACTCTATCAGTGTTTTTATCTCTGTTTAGAAATGTGAAAGATATATTGATGTTTACTTGATGCTCCTGTATTAGCATTTTGGGAATACAATACTGTTATGATTTCCCACTACTTAGTAGGCAGTATGAGGACAGTGATCATGTCTTCTGCATCTCTGTTCTCGTCACCTGGCAACTGCAGATAAGTACCTGTTGAAAAAAAAAAAGAATAAAAAAATTTGATTAGTGAATTACTATTTTCATTCAATACAGTTTTTATTCTTGGTCCACCTATGCACAATCTTAGTACACACCTTGTCAACCCTCTAAATTTCTATCACCCTTTTCTGCTTTTTATTTTCTTCTTAGAATACACTACTATCATGTTATATCTTATTTATCTTATTTATTTTTCCTCTCCAGCCTCCTGCTCAACAATCGTGTAAAACTTCACAGGAGGCAGGAATTTTATGTTTTGTTTTGTTCACTGCCATAGTCCTGGTACCTAGAGAAGCTGGCAAAGAATAGATGTTCAATAAATATTTTTTCAGTGAATGCATGAAATCTTGGGATCATTATCAATTAATTTCCATTAATAATAACAGTCCATTAACTAATGGATAATAATCCATCAATTTCACCTTTATGAATTAATTTTCATGATCCTTGTTCTTATGTGAGGTGTCATCAGTTGAAATCAGAGAATTCTTAGCTTTTGAGAAACATAGTTGAAATTAAGGAAAAAGGAAAAACTGAGATCATATGTTTGTTATAAGCAGATCTAGTTAACGGAAAATAGCTCAGTAGTTGAAAAAAGAAATTTTGTATTATTTGCAAAAATATTACATTATTTTACTGAAATACTCTAAGTTTAAAACTGAAGGTGGTAATTATTTACGTATGGTACTGTTTGCTTTACTGCCTGCCTTTGAGAAATGACTGACCATATAGTTTATTTTCTTTGCATCAGAGGGTTTTATTAAATGCTTTATTGGGTGAACATATCATAAGCATTTAAAAAGATTTCCATAATATGATAAAGTAGGTCTTATTTGGTTTTAGTATGTAATGCACATTCATTACATATTGTTTTCTCTTGGGTAAAACTATTTGTAAGTTCATTGAGGTTGTTACTGTGTTTTAATCACTTTTCTATCTATAGCAGCTGGCATTGTACCTGATACATAGTATGTGCTTAATAAAAGTTTACGAAAGAAATTAATTACTCTTTGATATCATCTATGTTTCAAATAAATTAAAGTCAGTGATTTAGTAAGTCTCTTTATTTGAGGTAGAACAAAATGTTGCAACAATACACTCATTATGGTGGCCATGAAAACACATGGATCAGATCTCCTGTTATGGGCAGGTCATTGACTAACAGCCTCAGGAAAGCCCCCTCTGGATCACCCATCATGTTTGCCTGAGACCATACTTCTGGTGGGCCACTCCCAAAGAATGACCAAGTACAGTTGGATAATAATGTGGCCTCTTTCTCTATAAGGTAGGATTCCTCCTGTGGGTGACTTTGACTTAAGTACTCCCCAGTCTGTCTGGCTGAAACTTTCTTGGAACTTTGTTACCATTGGAAAGTCTTTCCTGTCATCCTTCCTTTTCTTTCTCCCCCATTGTGCTCCCTCCCTTAATAAATCTCTTGGCACATCTAATGCCATTTTCTCTGTACTTCTGAATTAACACAATAATGCTCACTAACAGCTTATTTTCTCTTCAGCTCAACACAATGGATAGGTCAACAGGAATGTACAACATAATGTACCTTTGATATGTAAATTGGTATTTGGCTTGGAGCTATTGTTATCTGGTTTACAGTTTACACTAAAGAATCATGGAGGAAAAACAGTGGAGAAAGATAACATCTGTGTCTAAATGATCCCTGAGGCCCTATGCTATCTTTGATGAAAATATTGGTAAAAGCAGGAAATGCCAATCCACCCAGCTGGACAAATACTATTGCTCTGGTTCAGTGATAGATTTCTCAGCCTGCTTGGAGATGGAATTGAAGGGGCATAAGCTCCAGAATAGGGAAGTTGAATTCTCAAGAAGTTCTGTACATGGCAGAAATCTCAAGGCTTCATGGAACAACCAGTAAAATCATTCATTCATTCATTCATTTTAAATATTTTTTTTCAAATTTTATGAAACTATCTAGTCAAGTCTAAAGTGTAATGATTCCATTTAATAGACCTTCTTATAAATTCTTAATAAAATTAGTTGGTGATAGAGAATAGTGATATTGAAAATAACTAAGACATAAAGTAAAATTTCTTTTATATATAGATTATGATTTTTCCGAAATGTCAGTTAAGGAAAAAAACCCTTTAAATCCATACTGAATATTTTTTTTCTTTCACATTTGTTTTACTTGGCATTATTCATATAAAAAGGAAACAAACCTATAGTATTAAAAAAAGTCAACAAAACAAATAAGCAAAATAACCCCTTAAAATCAATTAACTTTATAAATCTAACCTTTTTTTTTAGGTTTTATTTATTTATTTGACAGAGAGAGAGATCACAAGTAGGCAGAGAGGCAGGCAGAGAGAGAGGAGGAAGCAGGCTCCCTGCTGAGCAGAGAGCCTATGCGGGACTGCATCCCAGGACCCTGAGATCATGACCTGGGCCAAAGGAAGAGGCTTAACCCACTGAGCCACCCAGGCGCCCCAAATTTAAACTTTCAAAAGTATAAAAACTAGTCCTCAGTTAATATGAACTCTCTTGCAGTCTTTCTCCTTTTTATACCTCTGTCTCAGATGATTTCTATTTTTGGAGTGAAGGTGAGCGTTGGATGTGATTGAGATAATTACATCCTGTAGGGGAGATCTAGCCCATGGAACAACCATTTTCTTAGGTTGCAGTAGGGTGGTAGGCCTGTGAAGTTTTGAAATATCTCTTTAGTGATTTGGATATGCCCCACCTCTGCAATGGGAACAATTGGCCTCCCCATTGGAGGAGGTGATCAGGGCTGCATTGCCAGATAGCATGAGGCCTGGTTAGATGAGCATCCTTCTTCAGAGGTAGTGTTGTTGAGGTGATTCTATTTTAGGAAATAATTGAGGCAACTATTCAATGAAAGGAGAAAATCTGGTTTATTTTGCTACTCAAGGTGGATCCTCCAAATCCAGATTTCATGTGGTTAGTTTTCAGAAATGAGCCGTGTTACTCTTTGGGATGTTGATATTTAATAAAAGGAAAGGACATATGGCAAAATGTTTTGTTAAATCCAGAGTACTTGACAGGCTTGAAGGCTACGGCAGTCAACAATCTCATCTATATTCAGTAATGAGTTATCTTTCTCCTTCCCCAGATTCTCATAACCTTTTTTTTTAAAGATTTTATATATATTTATTTATTTGAGAGAGAGAGAGAGTGAGGAGGGACAGAGGAAGAGAATCTCAAGCAGAGTACCCACTGAGCATGGAGCCCAATGTGGGGCTTGATCTCAGGACCCACAACTCATGAGATTGTGACTTGGGTCAGAAACAAGAATCAGATGCTTAGCCGACTGAGCTACCCTGGTGCCTCTCTCTCATAACCTTCTTAATCAAACCAGAAATTATTGGTCATGCATTCTGTCATGTCTTCTTCAAAAACATGTCTTTATCTGCTAGTTGTCTCAAGTTCTATCCAACGTCCCGTTGCTTTTCAATGTTTTCCCCACTACTCAGTTCTAGTTGATACTGCTGTTTCTACTCTGTAATTTGTCTACTGATGAAGCTAACCTTTTCCTGCAACCAATCTGTGATCCAGTGACAAACCATCAGTCTTTTTTATTCCTTCACCAGTTCTTTTTATAGTTTTCCTCCTATCTTGTGAAACTGACAAGAATTTCTGTTTATAAATAAAATCCTACTTGGTTGCCTGACTTAAACTATTATAAAATTATGACTTTAGACATCATGCACAGGGAATTATCTGTATGTTATATTTTGCACAAAGTCTAGACTATTCTGGAGTGTAGCGGTAGGGAATGAATGAGCTAATTTGGGAGAGATTAAAATAGTGCAGCCAAACTAAGAAATTCTATTGTTGCTGGTGAAAACAGGTATCTCCTCCCTTTATGAACATGATGCTCTTTTTTTCTTTTACTACAGATAATAGAAATGATATTGCCTGTAGAAACCTCCTTCCCTCCCACTCCTTCAACATTTACACATCCCGTGCTCCTATAATGGATGACAAAGCCTGTTACTCAGCCAACGGAGGAAAGACAGAATTCCAAATTATGAATAGATCTATTTTCTCCTAAATTTCTGCCTCTTCAGCATTTTAAAGATACTCGTTCTTCATGATGCTCATATCTGGCATTCATCTTTAAAACACAAATCTTATTGCTATAGTTTTCTTAAAGAAAAGTAGAAAGAATGACACATGAGATAATGCCCTAGATTGCTTTTCTGTGTAGCAGGAGCCAGCATGCTGTATGAATTTTGGCTGCAATATGGTAAAGTCTGCTTGCTTTCAATTATTCAGACCCATTTAAGTTTTTCATGCCAAGTTGGATAGCTTTATATTTCTATTTTCCCCATTCTGATTGAGACTCTTTGCATGAATTATAGCATCCCAAGGCTGCTGCATGGGAAGGTAGCTTCTAAAGCCATTTAAGGAGTTCATGGACTTCAAAGCAAGGAATCTCCTTGTTACTGAACTAGATAGCCCTTTCCTTTTCCCTTTGACTTGTGGTAGCTCATGCTAGGTATGGTTCCCCACTGATGGCGTAGTCAGTAGATTTTCTTTTAGAAGGAAGACAATTACCTAAAGCAAGCTCCTTTCCAAAGAAGAAACTCACGGGTCACACAATCTGTTAACAGAAAAAGCATAAACAAAAAAAGAAAAAAAAAAAAGATCAGGAATTGATGAGCTGATTTAGACATAGCAAGCCGAAGCTACCTATATTGCTGCTCTGTGTGGATTCACTGTGCCAGCCAGTACGTATGCTCGTCCACATGTGTTATTTATTTATGTATACCCTAAAGCATTAGCACTGATTGCAACAATTGAGTGACGTGGTTGGCAGGGTGAATTGTGAAATAACAAAGTCTATGTCTGGCTGGTCATGAGGATAATGCCAAATAGCACAGCCAACTCCTGCCGGTGGCTATGTCAGCTGAGCTATCCAGAAACATTTTTTCTCTCATTGATTTTATTTTTTTTAATTTCTATTAAACCAGGATTGGGACCCAGCAGGTTTGGAATGATGCCAGCATCCTGTGGAGTCGGAAGAAAAGGTTGAGAATAGAAAGTATATTGACCCAATTTATTGGACAAAGTGCAATAGAGGTGATGGAACAAGGTACCGAGGTATTCGCCCTGTGAAAGATTTTTAGAACGAGAGATTTGGGACAATGAACTACAAATGGAGCCGGTGGTCAGGTCAAAGAAAGCCCTTTTCAAGTCCTTTTGATAGAACAACTTCTTTGGATTGCTGGAAAGACTAAAATCTTCACATCTGTTAATATTTTTTGTACGATTAATTGCAAGTGCCTATTTGAAATAAGGGAATTTCCAGCTGTTGTCTTGGAATGAAATGACTTCGGGAAACAAAATTAATTGGTGTATTTCTTCCTTTGTGTGCATGATAGTTCCTAAAAAAGAAAAAAAAATTTAAATGAAAGGTCTAAGAATAGGTTCTCTTGCTTCCAAAATATATTAAAATGTGCCTTAAAAATAGTATGTAACATAGAATACTGAAGCCATTCATTCTGCCTTGTGAAGAGTTTATACACTTCATGATATATGAAATAGATGTAGCTAAAAGTCTTGCTCTGTTCTGTTTCTGATCAATCCATCTTCATACTACCTACCCACTCTAATACCCACGCTAATGTGTAACTTCAAATATCCATGCAGACTTCCCTGGGAAAGCTCCTGTAAAGACATTTGACCATGGCTATCTTGGTGAGCAAATCTTCTTCTACATGTGCATAGGGAACTTTGAGAAAAGTACAGATATAAAACAAATTTGGGGACAGTGTTAAGAAAATAGTGGGTATGGAAAAACAGTATGTGTTTACAAAGAACAAGTTATGACGATAACATCTAATTTATTTTTCGGCTATAGATAATGGGGCAGAGAAATTATATCCTATTGGGGCAGAATATATGATCTAATGTTGGAAGATAGCCTTTTGAGCAATAAATACATAGGAATAGTAAGAAAAATCTAACTGAATTATCATAGCCTAACAGAGCTGATTAAGAATTTAAAAACTAGAGGGGACATATGAAGGCCTATAATTCAGAACTCTTTTCTTATTCTAACATAGTTAGATATTTTTAGGGATAGGTGCAATGCTTATCAAATTTTCAGGTGATTCATCATTAAAATGTTAGATTAAAATTAGTATTTTTAGAAGGATTTCTACAAGGAAAATTTCAACTGAAATTAATGTGATTAAATTAGCAGAGATGATGTAAAGTCCTACATTTAGGAAAAAAAATAATTGCATGAGGACAGGATTCAGGCAGCTTGGCATGAAAGTTGTGTATGTGACAACGTCCTGCAGGTTTTAATCTAAACAAAAGATTAACATAAACTCTCTGTGTGCTATGTCTGCCAGAAAGGCCAATGTAATCACAGAAGTGGGCAAGCAACAGAAGGGAGGCAGGCATCCACATAGCGCTCATCTGCACACATGTGAAATATGGTGTCCAATCCCTTTTGTCACAGAGTGGCACAGATGAGTTAGAAATTATTCTAAGGCATGCAAAGTGACTTATGACAATTCTGGAAGTCTTCACTACTTGCTTATTCGGTACTGATAGTGTTTCCTAGTATCTACTATTGCCAACCTCCACACCATCCTCTTTTGTAAGTATTGCTTAATTTGATTGCCATCACAGCCCCTTGACATGTAGCACTTACATTCATTATCATGTGACAGATGAGGAGCCCAAGACCTGCAGTGGTCGAATGACTTATGCAAAGTCACCAAAAACTACCAAGTGGCAGAGGTGGAGATTTTACCTGACTCCACTGTCCTTTTGTTCAGTCTCCAAGCAATGTAACAAAAAGAGCATTACTCACTTCCGTAGTTAACTCAGAGTGAAATGCAGGACTGTACATTCAAGGTGCATATACTCTGGCCCCAATCTACCTTTCCAGATGATTCTTGCCATGTCCTTTGATCCAGCAGTGCTCCAGGCAAGCTAGATGAATGTTCTGCTGTGTCTTAAACTCTGCTCTTTGATATTACTAGTTGCTCAACCTGGAGAAGCCCCTTTCCTTGGCAATCCTGTCCAACTCCAACTGAAATGTGACTTTCTTTCAGAGATTACCTGACTCCTTTAGATAGAACAACCTCTCCTCTAAACCTTTGGAGTTCTTCCAAAACAAATATTTTGAAACTAATATTAGTCGTCATCTAATACTCATTTCTGTACACCTTTTAACTTTAATCAATAAAATGCTATTTGACAACAAGGGCTTTGACTTTTGCCTTGTTCTCAGAGGATTACGTTTAGGCTTATTTCTTACACATATTAGTGGTTCAATAAATATTTCTCAAAAGAAAGAGTAACATGGATGATTGTAGTGGGTGACCTATGGAGAGAATACTGTCAAAAATGTCACAAAAGTTGAGGCGCCTGGGTGGGTCAGTTGGTTAAGTATCTGCCTTTGACTCAGGTCCTGATCTCAGGGTCCTGGGATTGAGTACCGCATTAGGCTCTCTGCTTGGCAGGGAGTCTGCTTCTCCCTTTCCCTCTGTGCTCTCTCTGTTTCTCAAATAAATAAAAAAGTAAAATCTTTTAAAAAAATCACAAAATATTCATTAGGATGAGGTACCTATTGAAATATATGTTGGCATTTAATAAGTTGATCTGAGAAGTGTGGAGCAGAAGGTATTCCATATACTTGGTATTCCAAAGGAATTGTCTTTCAGTAGAATAAAATGTCATTTCATCTTGTCTGTCATAAATGGACTTATATTTGGAAACAGTTTGCATCAGACTTGGGAAATCTAGAATTGAGAGTATAGGTATCAGTTCTTGGGATTGTCCTCTTGTTAGAAAGTATAAGTTGGCAGATGTGGGGTTGGAGAAAGTGACAGATTTCCAAGTACAAGCCTGATGAGATATGAATATAGAAATCAAATCTCAAACACAGCTACTAAACCAAGTGGAAAAGATGTCTTTTGCCCCTGACAAATCAAGCTGAAAGTACAATCCAAGATTTATGGTATCCAACCAGGCAAAGGATTTAATATATTCACAGTATATAACATGGGGTAAGAGCATAGGCTTGGAGGCTTCCTTTGTATGCTAAACAATGCTGTCAAAATGTAAAAGGTTTAATCATTCAACAAGGAGCTATTGGGCCCCTTGTGTAAGTTCGGGCTGTCAGAAGAGAGGAACACACCTGATGACCCTAGGAGAGATGATGGGGACATCTTCCTGATGGTCTCCCAAGGCTATCCGTAGTAGTATGACCCAGATTTAGCCTTCCATCTTCTACACACTGTCAGCATATATACAATCCATGTCTCTAAGCCAAAGATCCACATTATCAAAGCTCCTGAGACTAACTTACAAAACCAGAAGGCCATTTTATTACTTCACAATAAGAAAAACAACTGCCATGCAGCAAACAGGCATGTCTCTTACATTTATCCTCATCAGCAGAACTACAGAGGAAGCCGAGCTACAGTTAGATTTTGGGGTGAGTCTGGAGTTTGGATCACAGGAAATAGGAGATTTGAATGTTGACACAGTGCAGGGAGGGAACCCTGATACATCCATCCTCACAATAGCATCAGCACTGCCAAGGGGCTACATCACTTCCAGAAAATCAGCCAAGAGTGCCTCTTCCCGGGTGTGTTCTTGAATTAATGCCTACCAGTTCGCCTCAGTGATTCCTTGCTTTTGCTGATATGGCTGGCTAATCTTTTCCTCCAAAGAATGCTTAACAAGTCAGCTAATAGAAAAAGAAGAAACTACTTGTTGTTAACATCGCCTTTCTCACTTGAACCTCTGGAAAGAAAGGCCAACACTGTAGGACCAAAGGTAAATTGTCCTTATTCTACTTTACCTTCTGCTTGGGAAAATTCACCTTGAGAAGAATTAAGGAAGGATTGTACAAAAGGGAAAGGAGTGAGCAAGTTTAGTGGTTAAAGCAAAGGAGTTCTAAGAGCTCCCTGGGTGACTGATTAGGTGGCTGAGTTGAGTGTGTGTTGGGTACCTGGGATGGGTTCCCATTCAGCTTCCTAAGGAGATAATGGGCCTCTGATGGTGTGACACAGAAATGTCAGTGGTCTGATCACTAATAGCTGAGACCTTGAGACTTCTGGTGACAGGTACCTGTCCAGGACGGGCCTGGGAACAGAGAGCTGCCCTGTGGGCTCATATAGTATCAACACCGTCCCAAGTAGACTGGACAGAAGGGAATATCTGAATGTTCTGGTCCATCAAAACCCCTGGAACTCTTGCATAACATTAGAGTGGTGGGGAGTTCCCCTCCCACCACAATAAATTGCTGATACTTAATTTTCAGTCAACCAGATATGTGCATGAAGGCTTGCATGAAGTTGATCAATCTGACTTTGCAAACTAAAAAGATAAATTCATTTTTATTTTATGATGGTATTAAATCTTGGTGTAGGAGGGGTCAGCATTTATCCTATTTCTTAATTCTTTGGGGAAAATGCACAAAGGGAAAATATCCTGTCCTGCCATCCAGAAAGCACCATCGTCTGAGGGAGATATACAAGTCAGTATGTTATTGAGTCATGATGATACTATTGTTAAATATTATTTCAGAAATTAAGTGCAGGGCATCGAGGAGAAGTTCCTATTCCAGAGTGGGTTAGAAAGAGGGAGGAAGCACATTAGTGAACCCTCCATTTACTTGATGACGATGCCCCAACCCTAAATGAAGTCAGGGAGCAGATCATATTTATGTTCCTGAAGAAGGCTACCTTTGGCCTTTCTTGAAGAAGGAAGGGAAAATAACATACTAGGAAAAGGAATTTGCAAAAATTCTGTTGGTTGTGAGGCAGTGCAAGCGATTTGCCAGTGGCTAATTTGAATGAATAAAACCTCTGCAAATATATCTGAAAATGACATTAGCCATTCAGTAAGTTATATTAGTGATATTTTTTTCTTCTATGTGGATCCATCCATACTCACTCATCCAGGCAGCAAAGTAGATAATTAGGGATGGCTGGCTTGGATTATGGATGTTGTTTCTGATTAGGAAACTCTCTATAGTTACTTGACTCCATATAAGGCCTGAATCTAAAATACTGTTCTCTTAGCACAGCACTAATATATGGGCCAATCAAACCAATATATATTTTCACCTGTAATCAAATAATTTTTTGTAATCACTATTTGTTGATCCATTACTTTATCTCCCTTTGCTGTTCTATTGAAAGAGCTGATGTAGTCTAAAAATGTAAAACAACGAAGTAATACAGAACCTGAAAATTAACTATGAAGTTTCCGGGTTCTGTTGTGGGATATACCCCCGTATTTTATAATGCCTTTTAAGATGATTATTATTCTGTTTCTGTAGTACTACTTATGTTCTCAATTATTTAGATTTTATATTGCTGATAAACCAAAGGTTTAAATAAAAGTTTGATGGGTGGGCATTAAAAATTGCAGAATTTGATGAAGATCAACTTAAAATAGTTGGGGGAGTGATGCAAATCATGAAGAGCTGATGAGAAGGCAAAAGTGCAGTATTTGATGAGGTCTTTGGCTGTTTAGTTTGCTCTCTGATGATTAGATATTTGAACACTTTATATCTAAAAGCTGGTAAGAAAGAAAAGAAAAATGCAAGGATAAAGATAAAAGTGTGGCATATATCTGTGATATACTCAGATTATTACAAGACCCAGACAGAGCTGGGAAGTACTTGAGAAAAATGCTAAGAAAAAAAAAATAAAAGATGCATTTAAGGGTGCATTTAAGGTCTCTTTGGAACAAGAAGAGTTCAACTTACATTTTTCTCTTCATGGTTTTCTCTGCGTGCATAAAAGCTGATTCTTGTTGCCAAGGCAGCCTCTGCACTAAACATCTCACCTAAAACCTAGTGAAGTGTTCTCTATGATTCCATTTTTGTTCTCCTCCTATGGGTATTAAATTAATGAAAACATACGTCAAAGACTGAATTCAGGGCAATTAGGGATTTCAAATCTGAGAATTCTTTGCAATTAGTATATCAAGTATGATACACAGAAGTGAGCATGGTGTGGCACTGGGAGTGGTGGGAAGAGATATGAGGAGGAGGAAAATAAGAGATGGGATGAGTCGCTATCCCTAGCCATTCTCGCTGGGGTTTCTCTGATTATCCAGCAAGGCAGGAATGTTCACACAGCCTTATGTGAATATGTGAAGGTTTTTTAGTTTTTTTCTTTCTTTTTTGTTTATTGTTTGTTTGGCTTTTTAGTACTTTTGCAGGAAATTCATTTCTAATTCATTTCTATGAAAAACAGACATTTATTACAGTTAATCCAATGGAAATGGTGTCTCCTTCAAGGTAGTCTGTGGTGTTTCCATCAGGAAGATCTGTGTTCTCTGGTGTTTCCCTCAGAATGGTCTAGAGTAACATACATTTGGGGAAAGTTTAGATTAAATAAAATTACGTAAATTTTTGTGTGTGCATGTCTCAGGGATTTAAATACATTAATGGAAGCATTTTCCAAATGTATTTTCCACGAAAACTATGCCAAATATTTTCTGTGACCAGAGTTCAGTGCATCCCACTTGGGAAATAAAGGTAAAGTTACAGTCTGCAAAATAAATTTCCAAATAACTTGTTAATATCTTAATTCATGTAATTAAGGAGAATTCAAAATATGCAAAATATTATGTAATTTGTATACAAGTGGCAGATTTTATATAAAACATGAAAACGAAAAACAAATGTAAAATGCTATTTCTTGAAACTCTTGACTGTGAAATAATTTGGCTTCACAGAAGTAGGAAAGAGTTGTTTATTGAGTTAAGAAAAGTGTTTGAAGAAAATATGATTTCTTTTATTATATAGAGATATGTAAATTGCATAAAGAAACTAGTTTCCTTACTTGATTTGAATATCACATTTTATTCCTGCAAAGTCATTCCAGTGCCTGGTGTCGATTATAGATGAAGTGTCACAGTGCCTTTCTGGTCTGAGAATTCTAAGGAAAATAGTCTGTAACGGTGTTCCCAGTGAGATAGTTCACAAAAATAGTTTTACAGGTGATACAGGGATACACATATTCACATGGTACACAGACGGATATACACACATACAAACTTACACTTATTTTGAAACACATGTATTTTCAAATTTGCAACATAAATTGTGTGTTGTATAGAATGGGGAAATTTAATTTCACTTAACCCTTTTTGTTTTGTTTTATTTTAGTATTTTTGACTTTATACACTCCCAAGGCACCACTGTGCATTATGGGAACACTGCATTATGGGAAGGACCTGAAAGGGGTGGATGCCACTGATTTCTTGGTCATTTTCTGGCCTCCAGAGTGAATAGTGACCGTATAACCCCTTTCAGAGTTGTGCCTGAAATGGGTATCTTTCCATGCCTGGATATGCAATCCTTGCACAGACTCTGATTTCAAATATTACTTACAGTCTTATTTGGTATTCGCAATAAGGGAATAGTAAGTTATCTAATGTGTTATTATTTGGTAGAGATTTAACTCTTTTTATTCTATTATTGGTTGCACTCTTTTAGGATTCTCAACATATTTCTCTCTTTACCTTTAGGAAATGCCTTATTATTTGTTGAGCATTGATCACAGTTCCTGACTCTCATGGAAGAAACTTCAGCATTGCCCTGGTTTGTGGAATGTTTGCTGGAAGCTCCTTTGATAATGTCAGAAATGACGTCATTACTGTTCTGGGAGGAGTGTGTTTTTCATGAACTTGCGTTTCATCTTCTGTACAGCATTGTTAATGGCAAAAAATAAGTTATTTGTCGAAGGTAAGACTTTCTAAAACTAAACATTTTATGATAGTTGAATATATTTTGAAAAAGCAGAAATTTTGAGATAGTCTCATTAAGGCAATTTCCACTTTGTTTAAAATCAAATCACTAAAGTAATTGGTAATGCCCTTTCAAAGAGAGAAACAAAGTATGCACTCTGTAACATGATCCATTGCTTTCCAGAGAAGGCAATAGAAACGTATAGCTGTTTTTTAATTTTTTTTTGTGTCTCATAATTGTAATTTACACATACAAATCCCACAGGCATATGTCACCAACAGATGGTATTTATTAAAAATCCACATGCATTCTTGGACGGTTTAAGTGTCATTCTGCCTGAAGGCAAAGAAATGGATTAGATGACCTTTCAAGGTCATTATGCTTAGAACTTTCAAGAGTATGATGCAGAACTGTCCCGCTGTTTAAAATGTGTTTATTTTAAATATATGTGCAAGTCCAGTATGTTTGATTGCAAGTGACATATATCTATGTCACTTGAATCAGAGTAATAAAAAAAGTACAAGGTATTGGCCACTTATAAAAGCGTGTGGTCTGCATGGGCATTAGAAACAATTGATTCAAAGAGTGGAATGCAGTAAATTCTCCTTTTCCTCTCTGCTTGTCTTTGTGGGCTGCTCATTCTCTCTTCAGTAGATAGAAGGGAACATGGGTCCAGAAACTGATGCCTCAGTCATCAAAGAGAAGCCCTTGCAGCCAGCTCTGTTTAGAAACCCTGGGCACAGCTTGATCCCAGAAGCAATCACTGTAGCCAGCAGCTGTAGTACTAACATTGACTTCCCTGGGTTGCGGGCCTTTCACTGGTCATGACCATATTCACACCACGATTAAGAACGATAAAAGGACATTCCTGGTATCCTGAGACTGCTCCACCCAAGCAACCAAGTGAATGTTTTCACCACTACAAATGGCCTAGAGACAGTTTTAGGAATATTAAAATTAAGACTGAATATTCTCTATTTCCTGAGAGTCTATCAAGATCAATATTTTCATGTTGTGCATAATTCTTGTTGTGCATAATTCTGATTGTAGTCTTCACCAGAAGTCCAAACCCCTCAAGACATACATGATTGTCTTTATTATATCTCCATTTGGCTCTGGACACCCTCTGATCTGATATAATCTCACACAGCTCCCTGATTGCCTTCCATCCTCCTTTGACCTCCCCTCTCCCTGCCCTCACTGCCTGTACACACATGCTTTCAGGAACTAAGGTTCTGTTATCAGTAAAATTGTGTATGATCTTTAACTTCTCCAGACATTCCTTTTCCCTTCTGGTTCTGTTGAAACCAGACCATCACTTGAGGATGTTGGATTCCTCTATAGTTTCTCAACTTTTTCTGTTCTGGCTCTTGTTTTGTCTCTCTCACACCCCATATAATGTAATACCTAAAGACAGTGTAAATATTCTTTTTCTTTTGTTACTATTCAAGTTTATTCAGACTTTCATTCCCCTAAAGACTTAACTTTTTAAATAAGGACTTCCCCTCCTTATTGCAGTATGTACCAACTGCATGGTAACTGACTTATTTATTGATAATTTTAACATGACTCTTTTTTTTTCTTGCCACCCCATCTTACCTTTTTTTTTTCTTTTTTCTTTTTTGATGACTTCAGCATCATGTGGATGACTCAACCCACACTCTGAATTTTCACATCTTTGAGTTTCTCACTAACAACGATCACTCCCTCAGCATCAACTCAGTTATCCAAGCCTATGGAAGTACTCTACAGATTTTTATTCTGTACCTGGTTCTCCCTTGGAAGTAATCCACCATAAACTCAGCATTCCCCGTATTTTTTTTTTTAAGATTTTATTTATTTATTAGAGAGAGAGACACAGTGAGAGAGGGAACACAAGCAGGGGGAATGGGAGATGGAGAAACAGGCTTCCCTCTGAGCAGGGAGCCAGACGCGAGGATGGATCCCAGGATCCTGGGATCATGACCTGAGCTGAAGGCAGACGCCCAATGACTGAGTCACCCAGGTGTCCCATCATTCCATGTATTTCTAGCTCATCAAGTCTAGTATCACCTGCTCCTGCAAACATTTAACCCTTTAAGATTTTCTAGTCATTTGAATATTATTTTTGTTTTTGTTGTCATTAGTGCCCCTCTTGTCCTTAATATCTCTTCTTAGTTTAGATTCATATAAAATGTATCCTCCTCCCTATAATGTCCATTCCATTATCCCTCTCCCACCACTGTACTCAGGGAGAGCTTCAACCTCATTAAACCTACCTTTCTGCCTACTCTGTGCTTGCACTTGAGAAACTAAATGTTGTTGAAAAACAACACTCCAACATGTTGGTTTGTTTCACTTAAATTTATGACAGTATATCTCAGGTAAGTTTCAGGGGTCCCTGGCCATCTTATTCTACTTTTCTGTCAATTTCTTGTCCCGTTGTCCTCAAGAACCGTGTAATATTTTTTTCTCTCCTCAAAATCTGTTTACTCATCCTCAACTAATTATCTCATTTTGTTTTTCATGGAAAGAAAAAATTAAAAATCATTACTTGATCTTGCTTCCATCAAATCAAATAACCCACTTGCATCTGCATTGCCATATTTTGCCTTGCAGCTGCATATGTCGTCTTGTTTTCTGCTAATTGTGTCTGAAAGGTTTCTGCTTATGCTGAATGAAGTGTTGCCCTGTTCAGATCCACCTCTCAAGATTAAAGTACTAATTCCCCAAGCCTGGAGCAACAACTCACCCCTCTTTTCCCAGACAAGATTGCTCTGAAGGGTTTTCCCAGAACCTCAGCATCTGTGGGGGTAGGCTGAGACCTCTACTGTGGCTGCATCAATGTTCAACTCTTCCTTCAGTCTGGTCCTCTTTTCTTCAGCCCTGCCCTCAGATTTGACCCCCCAGGGCACTCCCATATGAAGCTCTTGCAGACAACTATTTGTCTAAGTGTTTCATAGGGAATCTGGACTAACAGAAGTGGTGCTGGGAGTGGTCTGAGGGTCTGAATCTAAAATAGGATTTAACTGCCATCAGCCAGTTCCAGTAAAGCCTAGGGAGGACCCCATCCCTTGTGGGGTCTTTTGGTACACTGTGGTGCAATCATTAAACATTTTTATATATGATGAGCTGGGACTGTATACCCATAGAAGGAAATGCACTGGTGAGGCAACATCTCAGATACCTTAGAAATTTGGGAAAGGTGGTAATTATAAGGATTATGGAATTTGATTGTTATTGGGAGCAACTCAGGTATTTCATAAATTAAATTAATGGCTAAGCGTGGGAGCCAGAGGACCTCTTGGGAAACATATGAAGAAACTCAGTCTCCTTTAGCTACCAGGGAGAAAAAAAGCAGAGGAACCAGGACCTAATTATAAGAACAACAGAACACCCAAGAAAGTGGCATTCTCAGCCCTGGCAAGTCTTATGGCAAAGCCAGGGCTCTAGTTGGAACAAGTGGAATGCTGAGATTTTGGACAGAGACTTTTGGATGGATGTACTTGAAAACTGTAACCCAAGATTTTCATGAACCATCTACACTTGGAGCAGCACTTTATGCCTTCCTGATTCCCACAGGCTTGAAGATGATGAAGGATCTCTGCTTTGCAAAATGGTAAACGTCCCCACCCTCATTTTTCGGATATAGCCAGACCTTACCTTCTGACCACCAGAAGAGTACCTGGAGTGAAATTACAGCATGAACTGGTTGGAGAGATGAAATGCCGGCCCTGAAAAGGGTGGAAAGAAGCTGTTCCAATGAAGAGCCAAAAGACCTAGCCAAAATGCACAGGAGTCTGGAGACACGTGTTGATAGGACTGGGTCCTGAGAGTACTGGATCCAAAGGACAATTATGGAACATTGGAGTGAGAAGAGTTTGTGGAACTCTTGTGGATATGGAAGTACTCTTTAATATGAAACATTTTAATTACCCAGCAAGGGCCCTGGATTTAACATGTTGCTACTTTGACTTTTGAATTTTGAAAAGAAAGTACTGGCCCACTCGAAGTATGATAGAAATGCCAGAAGTGCTACAGAAGATGGCAGAAGAAGGCTCAAAATGCTTAAATAAGTAAGGGTGGATATCTCTTTCCCAGTGGGTGTGTTCAAAGGGAGAGTCCAGGGTCTTCCAGCTTTGTGAGGAATGCTTTAGTAGGAGTGGCCCACGCATCACCAAGAAGGTAAGTGGCGGGTGCCTTCTACAAGCCAAGACTGTAAGAGAGGCCCAGTGATAGCAAAGAGAATGACAAGACCTCAAAAAGTAGAGGTGAAGTGACAGCTAGTCATTTGAGGCAAGGAGGGCTCCCAGAAAATAGGATGGAAAATTAGGATGGAAAATTTAGGGTAGAAGGTTTGTTTTTATGCTCATTATCGCTCTACTACTATATTATAAGCTATTTGAGGGCAGAGAATTGTTTGGCTCCTTCACTTGTATATCTTCAATACTGACAATATTGCTGGACTTATAAAAGCTTCCAACAAATTTTTTGGAAAAGATGATTCTTAGAGGGTGGCTGGGGTGGGGTGGGTGTATTGACAGCACCAGTGTTAGGGTCTTGTGAGATTGTTAGCCACTCTACTTTGTAACTTCCATATGTTTTTAACAGTTTGGCAAAAAAAAAAAAATACTGGACCTTTAAAAATTGGAAACAGACTTATAAATTATAACCTTTAATTAAGGCATCTGTTATAATGTTAACTTGTGAAACATTTATTTAAATTAAGCTTTATGTAAGCTCTTTATTGAGAGACATAGCGCTGCTCAAACCCAGCCAGCAGAAGTTACTTTGTGACATGGAAAGATAGTAATGACGATAATTTTTGTTCCGATTATTAAAAGGAAGTCTTGAAAATTAGGAGAGAAAATGTTTAGGTATCTGGATAAATTTCCTGGTGAAAAAGGAGAGGGAAATTTAAACCAGTATTTCCCAAACTGTGTTTCCTGAAAGCATGCATTTTGTGATTGGTGAATCCATATTCTGTGTTCAATGTGTCTATAATTCTAAGTTTGGGAAACACCACCCTAGGTTTTGTGTGTTGGGTATAAGGTAAAAGAGCACATATTAACTATCTGATCTTCAGAAAAGATGATAGCTATTTGTATTTCCAAAGGGTAGCATGGTTTTTCATGACCCATGATTTGTTAAAGATTTAGGGAAAGGAAATGTAAGACTATGATTAAGAAGAACTGAGACTAAAGTCAGCTCATTGAACCTAGATTTTTTTTTAGATTTCTTTATATCTTGTTTCATATAATTTTTAATAGTTGAAGTGTTTAGTGTGTCTGATATTTTCCAGGTTCTGTTCTAGGCATTGTAGAAGATACAGAGATGAAATTTTATATGGTTTTTCCTCTGAAGGATATTCATTTTAATAAGTGGTTAGTAGCAGTCTGATATTTGTGTTGAAATCATCAAGAAAAGCATCATTTATAACATCTGTTGGAATATTGTGATCAGGTAATCACACCTACACAAAAAGTCATTTGGGCAATAGTAATCAGTAGTTCTGATGCTACTGCCCCTTTGATATCAGTTTTCTGAAACTTTTGACAGAGCATTTAAGACAAAATAGTATTGTTTATAATCTTCATTCATGTCTTTAAAATGATCATGAATATTATTTAGGCCCTTTTAGCAAGGCAAAACAATAAATAAAAAATCACCAAGTGATAGAATTTGCTTTCAACAAGCTCAATTTCCTTCTTTGGTACTGCTTTGCCTCCCCACACACCCCATATATGTATATGGCTCCCTCCCCTCACTGCTTGACCACTTGCTCAAGTGATTTATTTCCATCATGGTATGCATTATAGAAAACAGTGTAAAATGTGGCCTATTCTTGGAGATTTTAATTTTTAATGAATTAATGTTTTAAAGAGAATGGTGGAATTTTTATATAAATCAATGGATGAGGAAGATAAATGGGGAGAGCATATAGGATTGTATTCACAACCTAAAGTCATATCGTGTAAGAACTTTTTTTGATGTGTAAGTCAATTCTACCCCTCATGGCAAGCATTCTGTGTTCACATTGAATTGATTCTCATTCACTTGAGTCTTGGGATTGAGTGGATTTTGCTATGGGCCCTGCCTCATAAAACAGGGATTCAACTTAAATTGCTCAGAGTAGAAAATTTTATAGGGTAGTGCTGCAGAAAACTAAGCAACTAGTAGCTAGGCAACCAGGAACAATTGTAAGAAAAGAAAATTTAGAAAAGGCCAAGCAGATATTATCTATATAATATTTGGTATTAAGAGATTTAAAAGTATTATCCTTTGTTTGTTAGTAAAACTTACTTGTGATACTCAGTGTCTCTCACGTACACCTTTATATGAAATTTACTTTATCAGATTATCTTCCATCAGACTGATTGCCTAAGGCTTTTTTCCAGAATTCACTTAGCTGCTTGGTTCAGGCTACCCTGATAAGAACTGTAAATTATTATATTGTAAGCATTGTCAAACTAAGAGTGAAGCATTGGGCTTGATGGGACCATTAAGCATCTGCCACAGCCTCTTGGTAGACAATACAATTCAGCCCCTAGGGATAACACTTGGCCAGAGGCTGACAGCATATCCAGTACCCTGCTCATTGCAAGTCAACTGCATCAGCCAAGTTAGGGAGAAGGAGGTCCAGGGTGCTTAGAATCCAATACACTACGGGGGACCATTTGCCTGAAAACAAGACATCTTACCTTTTAAGGTCATAGGAGCTATATTCTAGTGTTTTATTGGGGGCACTTTCATTTACCAGTATCATTAAACTAATTCAAACCGGGGAGATGACACTATTAGGGCATCATCAAATTCCTCTAAAAAGACAAATGGAGCTAGATATTTGAAATAATCAAACATTATTCTAATATCCTTGCTTTGTAATGTGGTTTGTTTCTTTCCTTTCATTACAACCCCCTTTCCTCTACTTCTTTATTCAACAGCACCAGCATCTGATAGGTTCCTTGCTTTCCAGCATATGAGTCAGGGACCCAAGGAGAAACTTGAGCTCCAAGTTGCAAAATTTTCAGCCAAGTTCTCATATTGACCCATCTAGAGTCAAGTGCTCACCTCTGAGTTAGTGGCTATGACCAGACCAGGAGGTCACAAAATGTAGGTAAGCTGGCTCAAGAATCATAAATGTATGTGTGTGAAAAGAATTCCCAGAGGTGAGTGTGAAGGAGGCAAAATGACTGTTATCCACTGTGCCTTGCCACTTCACCATATTCTTTAGATAAAGATGGGTCACCTCATTTTATTCTCTTTAAGAAGAGAAATAGCTGGGATATGCTATGTAAAGGATGTAAAAGCCTTACATGGAAATTCATTTTCATTTCCCACATCAAGTTTACAGTGATTCTTTCTCTGGAAAGAAATATTGCCCTTTTACCAACCATAGTGATTCATAGTGAGTAGCAATTGTAGCAAACAGAGCAACCAAAGAAACACACATTGAGGCTACAGAAAGATGCAAGCCATACATATTCACTTCTGCCTTAGCATACAAGTTCTATCATGCCTACAGTTAATGATAAAGTTTCTATTTCAGAGAAGATTGGACCCCAAGGGAGAAAACCAGTATGTATAAACACAGACCATCCACATAGTTTAGATATTAGCCATATGATTTAACATTTTACTCTACTTTAGGCAAAAGGAACTGGAAGTTTTTGTAGAAACCTTCAGTGCATTCCTTATACCTCATTTTGTATAAGTAGGCATAGAAACTATGTATGGGTCTCAAAGGGTGTGGGTTAATCTCTTCCTGAGTCTTTATTTTGCAATATAATAATGTCACAGTCCAAGGAACCCACTCTAGGTACTGTTATATATTGATACTTAAACTAATTGAATCAGACTGAATATAAAGCCCTGAGTGACTCTAAATGAAATGGTGCCATTTGTGTAAATTGAGGAAGACTGCTGTCCTCCAGAACTATGGCTTAAAGTTTATTTTTATCTGGGAATGCTGTGGTCTAGACTAAATTATACAACTTTCCTGTTTGGTTGTGGAGAGTGGCTAGAGAAAGTTTGCACACAGAGGAGTGATTTTTGGATAAGGTTTAGAGGGAATGTCTCTCTGCCACAACCATGTAGAGCATTGTGATTTCAATTATGTAATGGTGAGTATGTAATCTCAAACAAAGATAATTACACATGCTAGAAGTTTTCTTTAAACCTCTGTACTTTGGCTTTGCTAAAATGGGGTAGCATATAAAAGCCACTCGAGTATATTGAGGTTATGGACAAATAACAATTTGCCTGTGCTTTCATCTATATTTCTTCAGAGTGTGGTCAGTTGGCAAAACAGACGTATAAGTCTAAGAGCACATGCTAATATAAATACAGCACTCCAACATGGAAGATTGACCACTTGCCTAGAGTAGAGGATAAATGTTATGTTTGAAGGAAAGCCAAATGTTTCTTATGTAAATCTAGGAACAAATGTCCAGCTTCCACTCAAATCATCAATATTCAAATAACGCCACTTCGTCTACTCTCTTTGGCCTAAAATGCTTTTCCCACTGTTCACTTAGCTCTTCAGCAAGGCAAACCTATTTGTCATCCTTCTGAGCACTGAAACATATGAAGACACTTATGTAACATCAACAACAGAACAATAGCCATGTGTGTGTGTCAAGGAGGAACAAACAATTAGAAGTTTTGTTTTTCTCTCTCTTTGTTCAACTAAGGTAGGCACAGATTAACAAAATTAATCACACCAATCTTAAGCTTAATTCCATCTCATTCTTTTTCATCCTGCAAACTTTGTGTTAATTTCCCCCACAGTGCCTGTCTATGCTTTTATTACCAAAGCAAAGGCTATCTTATTTAAAGCTTTTGTGTTGTATTTTGGTCCCTATGACTCTGGATCATATCTACTTTAAGAGAATATAGCTAAAAATGGGCCGACTCTCAGTCCCTTATGTTCCTGAAGATATGACATCCTTTGTGTACCAAACTATCTACTCCTTCAAAGTTAGATGCAGATTTTTTCCCTACCGACATCTGAAGTCCAATTGTTGGTCTTTTTGACATCTTACAGCCACATATTTTCCCCTTCTTCATCCACTCTTTAAAAGGAATGTCTTGGAGACAGTCTTTTCTGTCTTTCATCCCTATTCCCTGCCTCTCACACACTAAATACTGTAGAAACTCCAGAAAGCACCTATGTCACCTTCCTTTTAACCTGGGTCTTTCTAGTGGCATTATTTGAGATTCGGTGTGACCCATCAAAGATGGCTATTTTTTTCTTTTCTTTTTTCTTTTTTCTTTTTTTTTTTTTTTTTGAGATGGAGGCAGAGGGAGAAAGAGAGAGTATCTTAAGCAGGCTCCACGTCCAGAGTGGAGCCTGATGTGGGGCTTGTTCTCACAACCCCAAGACCATGACATGAGCCAAACTCAAGAGTTGGATGCTTAACCGACTGAGCCACTCAGGCACCAGAGATTGCTACTCTTGGTTTTATTTCACTATCCTTTTAAAACGAAATAACATACATTCTCAATCTACATTGTTATTGTGAATTTTTGCCACAAGAGCACACAGACGTTCATCTGAGAGCTTCGTATTTCCTTACCCAAAATATTTTCTTAAACATTTAATTTTGATTTTTAAAAATATTTTATTTACTTTAGAGAGAGAGAGAAAGAGAGAACAAGCAGGGGGGAGGGGCAGTGGGAGAGGGAGAGAGAATCTCAAGCAGACTCCACACTGATTGTGGAGCCCAATGAGGGGGTCAATCTCATGAGCCTGAGATCACTACTTAAGCTGAAACCAAGGGTCCAACATTCAACTGATGGAGTACCCAGATGCCCCTTTATTAAACATGTTAGACTTTTAAGTGATTATGATCTTTATGTAAAGGACTACTTCAGTTTAAAATAATTTAGACCAAAGGGTATATTTGAAAGGTACAAAGTATCTTGAAAGATACAAAGATTTTACCTAGTGTCAAGGGAAACTATAGTACTGCACATGCATATTCTGTAGTTACTTTATAAATCAAAGTGTAAAATACCTAAATTGTAACCTTTTTTTTTTTTTTTTGGACTCTAGGTTTTTCCCTTAAACACATTTGATTTTCTTTTTCTTAGGTTGGCACTCTGGCAGAATCTTGCATTAGAAACGGTGATCTCTATGGAGATATAGACTATAGTTCATGTTAAAAATGTTTGCTGTTGACATCCTTTTGGCTTAAACTGGTGACACATTTAGTGTTGACTACAGAAGTAGAAGAATGTGGGTTCAGAATGCTGGTTGTTAAGGCTCTTATAATGGCTGGACCACTCTGAAGATTTAAATCAGGATGAGACTAGCACAGAGTTTGTAATATGTCCCATGAAATCTAAAGACTATTTTGATCATGTGGAAGATCCCTGAAAGAAAAAGATTAGTGTTAG
>PISX010022504.1:0-31600 GCA_004024625.1 Mellivora capensis | reverse complement strand
GCTATAAACATTGGGGTACAGATGGCCCTTCTTTTCACCACATCTGTATCTTTGGGGTAAATACCCAGTAGCACAATTGCAGGGTCATAGGGAAGCTCTATTTTTAACTTCTTGAGGAACCTCCACACTGTTCTCCAGAGTGGCTGCACCAACTTGCATTCCCACCAACAGTGTAAGAGGGTTCCCCTTTCTCCACATCTCCAACACACGTTGTTTCCTGTCTTGCTAATTTTGGCCATTCTAACTGGTGTGAGGTGGTATCCCAATGTGGTTTTAATTTGAATCTCCCTGATGGCTAGTGATGATGAACATTTTTTCATGTGTCTGATAGCCATTTGTATGTCTTCATTGGAGAAGTGTCTGTTCATATCCTCTGTCCATTTTTTGATGTGATTATCTGTTTTGCGTGTGTTGAGTTTGAGAAGTTCTTTATAGATCCTGGATATCAACCTTTTGTCTGTACTGTCATTTGCAAATATCTCCTCCCATTCCGTGGGTTGCCTCTTTGTTTTGTTGACTGTTTCCTTTGCTGTGCAGAAGCTTTTGATCTTGATGAAGTCCCAAAAGTTCATTTTTGCTTTTGTTTCCTTTGCCTTTGGAGACATGAAAGAAGTTGCTGTGGCTGATATTCATCCATTTGTCATTTAGGCAAAGCAGCAGAAGCCAGGTAAGACTTAATAGCCAATAATCTTATAAAGAGACAACAAAAGGCATACTAGAAAGTTTTATGTCAAGGTAGATGGCACTCTTGGAGTGTATCCATCACAGGTATCCATGTATGTATGTATGTGTGTGTGTATGTGTATGTATGTATGCATGTATGTACATATTTAGCACATATTGTCTCAGGAATGGACAAGAAGAAAATTCTTAAGAATAGTAGGCCAGCTAATTGAGGTTTCCCTCACTTACATGGATGTTTTATTAAAAGATTGAGTGATTGATTGGTTGATTTACTTATTTACTGACCTAGTTAGTTCAGAGAGGTCAGGGGAGAGCATGAATAGGCAGAGAAGATGGAGAGGGAGAGAGAATCCCAAGCAAAAATCTGTGCTGAGCACAGCCCAATGAAGGGCTGTATCCCACAACACTGAGATCATGACCTTAAACTCTTGATGAGTCTGACACTTAACCAACTGTACCACCCAGTTGCCCCATTTCCATGGATGTTTTAAATGATTCTGCATGTTCAGCTCACTATTTCACCAATCACAACTTCTTGGGAGATTTGTGTATCTATGCCATCAAAGATGTGCTTTAAATATTTTTCTACAAAAATCTTATAGCAGTCTTTTTCAAACATCTTGCTCTTGATAGGGAGAAAAAGGTGGTATTGAGGAGATGATACAAAATTGATAGATGACCAATAGGTAGAGAGTTGGATAGATAACATAGATATACAGATATGAACTCTCTGTAATTTATTTTACCCACACCAGAACCTATAGAGCCTCTAAATATCTACAAAGGAATATCCCAAACACCAGTATCATTGTAGTCATAATCCATGCAAAAACTGAAGAGCCACTAACTAGGTGAAAAGTCAGTTATTCAATCTCTATGTGTTCATTTTGTGTTTTATGTGTTTTTGTTTTGTTTCAATATTTATGCCTTTTATTCTTAAAATCATTGGGCCTGACAATAGATTTTTTTTAATTTTTTAAAGATTTTATTTATTTGACAGACAGAGATCACAAGTAGGCAGAGAGGAAAGCAGAGAGAGAGGGGGAAGCAGGCTCCCTGTTGAGCAGAGAGTCCAATATGGGGCTCAATCCCAGGACCCTGAGATCATGACATGAGCTGAAGGCAGAGGGTTAACCCACTGAGCCACCCAGGCACCCCCGACAATAGATTTCTTGAGGTACATCTGTACACAGCACTAAATTCATCTTCGGTCTTCAGGAAGTAAATCTTGGTGGCAGGAAAGTTGATTCATTCTTTTCCAAGAACGATTTTTCTGTGGACTCCTGTAGTTCAATATTTATTGAGTGCCTACTCTCTGAAGTACTGCTCTGTATTTAACCATTGTTAAACTGTCTACACATGGAAAGCATTTGGACAGAGTTCAAACTCATTTGATGGGTTTCTTAGTCATGGCTGCCTTCTCATAGTAGCAATTTAGGAAAATATCTTCTGTATTACATTAAATGATACACATCAGACAAGCTTGAATATCATTCCCTGGCAATCAAATATCTTAGGTTTCAGTGATGCTGAAGTGATGCTGTAGGGCTTGAACTGCTTGAGACATGCTATGATCATATTGATCTGGAGACAAAGTTAGAGGATGTGCTCTTGTGCCCAAACACTTCAGAGCTTTTTTTTTTTTAAGATTTATTTATTTATTTGAGAGAGAGAGATTTCGAGCTGGAGGAGGAGCAGAGGGAGAGGGACAAGCAGACTCCACACCGAGCACACAGAGCCAGATGCGGGGCTGAACCAAAGACCCTGAGATCCTGACCTAAGCTGAAATCAAGAGTCAGATACTCAACTAACCGAGCCACTCAGATGCCCTGACTGAAAGCTTTTTGAAAAGGAAGTACATGATAAGCACTACATCAGAATATATTTTGATCTAGTCCCACAATAAGCATCTAAATTATTCATTTTTTAACTAATTGTTTTATAATAATATGGTTCCACAAGAAGAAAACTGAACTGTTTAGTAAGAGCCTCTCACTACTTACACTCTGTGAAAGCCTTCTACATCAGTTTTCTGCAATTTTGCAATTGTAAAATAGTACCATTTCCTGGGAGAACACAATTTAATATGGTTATATATAGTTCTAAGGTCCTCAGCCAATGATTCTCACACTGTGTCTCATGTAGAGCCTGTTTTAAAGACAGATGACTCGAAGCCAGCCCGTAAAGATTCAGTACTGAGATGCAGAAGTATTCTAAGTTATATGGCTTCTATATTTACTTCTCTCATAATTCCTGTCATACCCCATATCATTTCTGAAGAATTAATCAGAAATAAAAATATGACTACAATACTTGCTAATCAATATCTTAACATGATATATGCATGAGGTAGTACATAGAGAATTTGAACTGATTTCCTAGCAGCACCAAACTCTACCATGAGCTACAGGTTTTCCATGTGAAGATCACTATTCTCTCCTCCTGCTTAATTTCTCATTGCTTTTTTCTTGTGTTTTAAGCTCTACTGAAATCACTCTGCAATTTCTTTTCTTTTCTGCTATTTGCCTCATCAGATTCCCATCCACTAGAATGTAAACAGAAATCATCCATCGCAATGTTTAGTTTATTGCCATATATAACCAGCACCAGTCTGTGGCACATGGTAGATTCTCAACAAAAGTTTTCTGAATAAATGAATAAATAAATAAATAAATGTTTTAAAAGTTAATTTTACAGCAACTCTTCCGTGCTCCTCCCCTAATATCTTCAAGCTAAATTATATGCCCCTCTACAGTGTTCCCATATTAATACATACAGTTTTCTTCTACTGTGCATGCCTACACTGTTTACCCTTAAACACTGAATTCCTTGTCATTACCGGTTATGTTTTATTTAACATTGTTTTTCAAATTTCTCATGCCTCACAGGGCAGAAGACACATTTTGGTGTTCAATAAATATCTGTTGAATGAATAAATTCATTTTTAATCCTAAAAGGATGTGTGTGTGTGTGTGTGTGTGTGTGTGTGTGTGTGCTCGCACATACATGCATTCTTCCAGGTTCTATTCAATAAAGGTTTCTGCTAGGTTTTGTCAAGGTTAGGTTAGGTGAAAGCATTTGTTTGCTGGACTAGATTCTACTCTGACTCTTTTGATCAGAGATAAACACAAATTTTAGATCACCTAAAGATAGAGATTGCTTTTTTTCTTGCCGTAGCTGTTTTATTTACAAGCACTTTATTCCTTTTCAAACTGAATGCCATAAAAACATTCATATAGTATCCTTATTTTTTTCCAGCCTCCTGATAAGATATGAGAATTGTCAGAATTTTCAATGATTGAGGTGGATGAATTATCAGTTACAGCTTCCACTATGTGTCATATTGTAGAGATGCAAGAATCCATATATAATTTGGACATTATTCAATGGGTGTCCATCACAAAGATTTGCAATGTTTTTTATATCTTGAAATATGATAGGGAACCAGGAAAGTACATAACAAATGAAATGTGAAAGTAAAGGTAGAAATGGATTCATTAACAAAAGTTAAAATAGTACATCCAGAAGAAAAATCCATGTGAAAATTCATAATGTTTGTTTAGTTTTAGTAGCAACAAAGAAGTATTCTGGAGTTGATAGTGTGTGAAGCTAAATGGTTAGAAGATGATCCAGAAGAACCACAGGGAACAGCAACACGAAGTAATAAATGCTAAGATCTTAAAAAAAAAAAAAAAGGATCTGGCACTAAGGTTGTTTTATATAGTTGTTCCAGATGTTGTTCAGTTGCTTTTAATCCTCTATCATTCAAATGAGAGTGATTAATAAATAAATATGACCTACAAGCCTGTGCAGAATTATAATTAAAACATTTAAATGTCTACTATCATAATAAAACCAGCAATAACAATAGTTACAGAAAACTGTGAAATTTTATGATTTCAAGATTCATATCTTGAAATGATCCTGTTTCTTTTTACCTTTTTTTCTGAGAGGAAAGGCACAGACCACAAGAGCATGGGTCCTTGAAATTTGTTCACAAACAAAACATCCCCATGTCACCAGTCCAGATTAAGACATAAGACCTTCCCCAGAATCCCCCCTGTATCCTCTCCTGGATCCTGTTCCCCAGAATCCCCCCATACCCCACTCCTTCTTAGAGAACAAACCACCTGAATTCTAACTCCGAGATTCAAACATGCAGTTTCTGATATTTATAAGCCAGGAATTCTACATTTCTTCCATCTTTTGAGGAAATCAGATCTGACAGCTCTGGGCCATCTCTCCCTGGGGAGGAGACTGGGGAAGCAGGGACAGCTATTTTGAGGTGTGGCCTCTCCTACCCACCTAGCTCACCTCCTTGTTTGTCACATGCCCGAGCCTCTGGCGTAAGAGTTTGAAACACCTGCCTATTTTCATCTCTTAATCCCAACTTCAAAGCCTTTGTTCTTTAACTGCCCTGCTTGTTTTGTACAAGATAGCATTAGAGAAATAAATAAGAAAAATTTTTAAAAGGTAAAAAAAGGAAAAAAAGTTTCCCTTTTTCTCAACTCACTGAATTATACTTCAATTAACAACATTATTTCAAAACAAGAAATATTTATTGCCATCTATAAATAAAGCTATGTGAAAATATGCTTCCTCTATCAATTACAATAATCAGAATATTTAAAAATATGATATGGGTGTGAAGAATTTCAGCTAAATCAGGATTCTTCAGTATTGTGGATGGATATTGGAGTATAAAATACTTTGATTTTATTGTTTTGAACCCATCTGTCCAAATGGTTATAACTGGCTACTGGTCTTTGCTTCTCATGTTTTAACTGAGAGACAAAAGTAAAGACCTGGATGAGGCCTGATTTGCAGTTTGTAATTTTTAGCTGAGTTACAATATTTTGAGGAAGGGATGTTAAGTAGGATCTGAGAGTTATTTGGCAGAGGAAGGCACTCTGTTAAGTGGTTTTATGAGATATATGAATATATTAGACCCTTTCTACTGTTATGTGTCAGCTAAACAGAAAACAGAACAAAAGCAAGTAATAAAGTAGGTTTAAATAATAAACAGCCTAAGGATCCACTCCAACTCACTTATCACATGCCAAAGCATACAGCACTCCCTTTTCCCACAGTAGTTTAGATACAAATTGAAGAATTGAGAATCTTTCCAAACAGAGATCATCATTTGCTTGGCCTTGTTTTTGACTTTTTGCTGAGTTTGAAGTATACGGTAAAAGGCAACCATGAAAATATCGGTGGAAAAATCTGCAACACAGGAGGCACTGGATAAATGTTTGCTAAAAGAATGAATAATGTAGAATGAAAAATAAGCACACAAAAATATAAAACAAGATTCAGTTGCTTAAGAGAAGTCTTCACAGTCCATCAACTAGATACTTTTATTCAAAAGGGAAAGATACTTTGAAAGAGATTTAAGCCTTCCCAGTAAAAACAGTGAATTTGGAATTGAAAAACCTAAATTGCTGACATTCTATTATATCTTTCTTCTCAGATGAAACAGCCACACTGAATAAACTGTGAACTTTAAAAGTTCTGAATAAACTATGAACTTTAAAAGTTTTTTTTTTAAAGTATGTTAAGTAATGGAAGGCCTTGAGAGAGAAGAACATGAAACTGGAGTGTACCTTTCAATTTTTCTCTCTTCCTAGCATCTGAGTACATACATCTGCTTTCACTTTTGGGGCTCTGGGATAATCATGGTCAGATCAAAATCTGTCTCTGAGGGAATTCCATGAAACATTTCCTACCTAGAACAGAAACTAGACATAGTTGTTCAAGTATTCCACAACACAATTTAAAATTCCCCAGTCCTGTGAGGATGGTCAAGGCTGTACAACCCAGAATATGTCTCTATCTTCTATTAATTGCAACAGCATCTAATAGCTGTTCTACTTTTTATTAACCATTCCTTGAAGTCAATCTATTTCTTCACCATTTTCCCATGACCTTTTATTATTATTATTATTTTTAATGGCATGGTAAATGTTTTTAAAATTCATCATTCAACTGTCAGGCAACCCAAAGAAGCAAATGAGCCACCCAAGAGGAGCAGTATGAAATTTTTAAATTTTACATGTTCTTGTATAGACTGAAATGTGACCACAAAAAATAAAACCACACAAAAAACCTAACCAAGCAAAAAAAAAAAAAAAAAAAAAAAAAAGCCTTCTAATGCAATATTCCCCCAGGCACAATGGCATCAAGTTAATGACTGCAACCTGTCCCTGCCCATTGCCATGTTTCTTTGTACTTGGAATGGAGTCCCAAAGGCAATTCTCATAATTTCATCTTCTGTCCTCATAACTTTTGAGTTAAATTACTGTATTACCATATTTCACCATAACCCTTTCATAAGAGCATGTTCCTTGTTCTGTGTCTCAAAACAATGAGGAAGAGAAGAAAACAAATGCTGTTTACCACTTAACTCTTACAGTACATTTCACCCAGAGGCCACAGACTGTCTTTTTTCTCACTACTTCCTTTTTCTTGATGTACTTTCTTACATGCCTCATTTTATTACTCTCAGTTAATACCATGTGTCCTTAACTCCCACTCTTGCTATCATTACAAAAATAGTGAGAATTACCTTTAAGTCTTAATATATTCTAGGTACTATTCCAAGCACATATTTAATGTTGAAACAGCATTAGGAGCTAGGTCCCCATTTTTCTCAGCTTCTTTGAGATATTATTGACATAGGACATTATGTAAGTTTAAGGTTTACACTGTGTTGATTTGATACACTTACATATTGCAAAATGAGTATCACCAGAGCATTAGCTGATACTTGCATAATGACTAGAAGGTGGGAGTGCTAGAGGCTGGAGGCATGGGGGAATGGGGTGAAAGAACCAGGAAGGTGAAATAACAGAGGACACAATAATGTCCCATGATGGGGACTGGACACAGACTCACAGACCGGTAGCAACAGGGAAAGGACTTTAGGGTAGCCCCCCAGATTGAAACCTGGAGCTTCAGGGCCACATGTGTGAACTGGGGGCAACTGGCAGTTTTAGAAACACAAAGGTCAGAGACATGCCTGGACTTGGAAGCGGGGGCTGGGAGTGCTGCTGTGGGAAGCATAACCCAGGATGATGAGGTTTTTAGCACCACAGACAAAAATGGAGTCAACATGGCCTGGAGGTCTTTCTAGAGAACGGACTGCCATCTCTCTGTTCTGAGATAGAGAATTGGATCCAGTCACTTCTGCTCTAACTCTCAGAAGAGGTACAGAAAGCCACCAACAGGGAAAGCCACTAGAGACAAGAAGGCACCCCAAAACCAGTTTTCACTGAGCCAACTCCCACCCCCCACACGTGGCAGGGCAACTCTGCCCAAACAGGGTTGTCTGAGTAACAGTGTGCCGGGCCCCTCCCCCAGATGACAAGCTGAAAGAACAAGAGGCCAACAACCCTAAGGTCCTTATAAAACAGGTGCATCTTGCTTGGGTTGTGGTAGATAGTTTGGACTCTACATTCCCTCAACCACCTCTCACCAGAATGACTAGTAGGAGAAATCATTAACACAGGAAAAATTCAGAGACTGTGACCTTTGCCACAGAACTAATGGATATGGATATAAGCAAGATGTCAGAAATAGACTTCAGGGTAACAAATATGTAAACAATAGCTAGGTTGGAGAAAACCATTAACAGCAACATAGATTCTCTAAGGGCAGAAGTGAGAGCTGATCTGGCAGAACTTAAAAACCCTATCAATGAGATCCAAACTAATATAGATACTCTAACATCTAGATAAATGAGGCAGAAGAATGAATTATTGATCTAGAAGACAAACTGATAGGAAAGAAGGATCAGGAGGAGGCCTAGAACAAAGAGCTTAGAATCCATGAAAACAGAATTAGAGAAATAAATGATGCCATAAAAAGTTCCAGTGTCAGAATTATTGGGATCCCTGAGGGAGTGGAGAGAGAGGGGACTAGAAAATATATTTGAGCAAATCCTAGCTGGGGAATGAACCAAGTATTTGTGTCTTAGAAGCAGAGAGAATACCCCCAAGATCAAGGAGAGCAGACCGACCCCCAGACAGGTAATAGTGAAATTCACAAAACTTTTTTTAAAAGATTTTATTTATTTATTTGACAGACAGAGATTACAAGTAGGCAAGAGAGGCAGGCAGGGAGAGAGAGGAGGAAGCAGGCTCTCCATGGAGCAGAGAGCCCAATGTGGGGCTTGATCCCAGGACCTTGGGATTATGACCTGAGCCAAAAGCAGAGGCTTTAACCCACTGAGCTACCCAGGTGCCCCGAAGCTCGCAAATCTTAAAACCAGGTAAAACATATTAAGAAAAGCTAGGTCCAGAGTGAGAAACATCAGAATAATGTCAGACCTATCTGCAGAAACCTGGCAAGCCAGAAAAGTCTTTCAAGACATATTCAGGGTAATAAATGAGAAGCACATGCAGCCTAGAATACTTTATCTGGAAAGGCTGACATTCAGAATGGATGGAGAGATAAGGATCTTCCAAGACCAGAAGGTACTGAAAGAATATGTGACCATTAAGCTATCCCTGCAAGAAATATTAAGGGGGGGGGGGTTCTACAAAAGGAGAAAGACCCTAAAAATGGTATAGAACAGAACTATATAGAGACAATCTATAGAAACTAGGACTTCATAGGCAACATGGTCAATTAAAATCATATCTTTCAATAAGCATTCTCAAAGTGAACAGCCTAAATGTTCCCATAAAATGGTACAGGGTTTCAGACTGGATAAAAAGACAGGTTTCATCCATATGCTGTCCAGGAGAGACTCATTTTGAGCCTAAAGATACATCAAGACTGAAAGTGAAGGGATGGAGAACCAACTTTCATGCCAATGGATTGCAAAATAAAGCTGGGGTAGTAATTCTTATATCAGACAAATTATATTTTAAGCTAAAGACTCTAGTCAGAGATACAGATGGACACTGTATCATTTTTAAAGGGTCTATCCCAACAAGAAGATCTAACAATTGTAAATATATATGCCCCCAACATGGGAGCAGCCAGCTACATAACCAACTGTTAATCAAAATAAAGAGACATGCTGATAAGAGTACATTCATTGTAGGGGAACTTAACACTCCACTCTCAACAACAGACAGATCATCTAAGCATAAAAGAATAGAAACAAGAACTTTGAATGACACACTGGACTAGATGGACCTCATAGAACATCCCACCCTAAAACAACAGAATACTCATTCTTATTGAGTGCACATGGAACATTCTCCAGAATAGACCACATACTGGGTCGCAGATCAGGTCTCAACCAATACCAAAAGACTGAGATTATTCCCTGCATATCTTCAGACCACAATGCTTTGAAACTGGAACTCAATCACAAGAAAAAGTTTGGAAGAAATTCAAAGACTTGGAAACTAATGACCATCCTGCTCAAGAATGTTTGGACCAACCAGGAAAACAAAGAACTTAAACAATTCATGGAAACCAGTGAGGATAAATACACATTGGTTCAAAACCTATGGGATATGGCAAAGGTGGTCCTAAGGGGAAAATACATAGCCATCCAAGCCTCACTCAAAAAAAAAAAAAGAAAAGAAAAGAAAAGAAAAAGAAAAATACTAAATACACAAACTCTCTTTACACCTTAAAGAACTGGCGAATCAACAACAAATTAAGCCTAACTCACTCATGAGAAGGGAAACAATAAGATTAGAGTAGAGATCAATGAATTAGAAGGCAGAAATACAATAGAACACATCAACGAAACTAGAAGCTTGTTCCTTGAAAAGAATTAATAAGATCAGTAAACGACTGGCCAGACTTATCCAAAAGAAAAGAGAAAGGACTCAAATTACTAAAATTATGAATGAAAGGGGGGAGATCATGACTAACACCAAGGAAATAGAAACAATCATCAGAAATTATTATCAACAGCTATATGCCAATAAGTTAAGCAACCTAGAAGAAACAGATATATTCCTGGAAACCTATAAACTTCCAAGACTGAAACAGGAAGAAATTGACAACCTGAATAGACCAATAACCAGTAATGAGATTGAAACAGTGATCAAAAACCTCCCAAAAAACAAGAATCCAGGACCTGTCAGATTCCCTGAGGAATTCTACCAAACATTCAAAGAAGAAATAATACCTCATCTCCTGAAGTTATTTAAAAAAGATAGAAACAATCTTAAAAAAAAAAAAGAAAGAAAGAAACAGAAGGAAAACTTCCAGACTTTCTATGAGGCCAGCATTACCTTGATCCCAAAACCAGGGAAAGACCCCATCAAAAAGGAAAATTTCAGGCCAATACCCCTGATGAATATGGATGCCAAGATTCTCAAGAAGATCCTGGCTAATAGGATCCAACAGTACATTAAAAGGATTATTCAGCATTACCAGGTGTGATTTATCCTTGGGATGCAATTGTGGTTCAACTTTTGCAAATAAAACAATGTGATAGAATAAATTAATAAGAAGAGAGAGAAAAACAACATGGTCCTCTCAATTGATGCAGAAAAAGCATTTGACAAAATATAGTATCCTTTCCTGATTAAAACTCTTCAGATTATAGGGATAGAGGGAAGATTCCTCTAGTTCATAAAATCCATCTATGAAAATCCCACAGTGAATATCATTCTCAATGGGGAAAAGTTGAAAGCCTTTCCCTTAAGATCAGAAATATGACGAGGATGCCCACTCTCACCACTGTTGTTCATCATAGTACTGGAAGTCCTAGCAACAGCAATCATACAACAAAATGAAATAAAATGTATTCAAATTGGCAAAGAAGAAGTCAAACTCTCTTTGCAGAGGATGTGATACCTTATGTGGAAATTGCAAAAGATTCCACCCTCAAATTGCTAGAACTCATATAGCAATTCAGTAATGTGGCAGGATACAAAATCAATGCACAGAAATCAGTTGCTTTCTTATACACTAACAATGAACTGTAGAAAGATAAATTAGATAATTGATTCCATTTACAATAGCAACAAAAAACATAAGATACCTTGGTATAAACCTAACCAAAGAGGTATAGGATCTATATACTCTAGGAACTACAGAATACTTATGCAGGAAATTGAAGAAGACACAAAAAGATGGAAAAAACATTCCATGCTCATGAATCAGAAGAATAAACATTGTTAAAATGTCTGGTGCCCCAAGCAATCTATACTTCCAGTGCCATCACAATCAAAATACCATCAGTATTTTTCAAAGTGCTGGAACACAATCTTAAAATTTGTATGGAATGAGAAAAACCAGAAAAGACCCTGAATTACCAAGGAAATGTTGAAAAAGAAAAACAAAGCTGGGGGCATCACATTGCCTGATTTCAAGTTATATTACAAAGGCCAGGGACCACAACTTATGGCAGCTTATGCCAAGCTTATGCCAAGGTACTGAATGGAAAAGTGACTGTGGTGTTGTCAACACAACATACAGACTTTGCTCATATAA
Organism: Mellivora capensis; assembly: GCA_004024625.1. Classification (NCBI taxonomy): domain Eukaryota; kingdom Metazoa; phylum Chordata; class Mammalia; order Carnivora; family Mustelidae; genus Mellivora; species Mellivora capensis. The sequence goes on along the minus strand of PISX010022504.1, from coordinate 19,507 downwards.
TAAACATTTTCTTTAAAGATTGTATTTATATATTGGAGAAAGAGAGAAAGCATGAGCAGGGAGAAAGGGAGAAGCAGAGTCCCTGGTGAGCCTGATGTGTGGTTCATTCCCAGGACCCCAAGATCATGACCTGAGCCAAAGGCAGACACATTACTGACAGAGCCACCCAGGTGCTTCAATCATAAATATTCTTTAGACTTAGCAATTGCTTTTCTCAAGGAGCCCTTGACTTGTAAAACTTTTTTCTAGTTATCTGTATGTATGTGTTTTTTTTTAATTGCTATGTAACAAATTACTATAAGCTTGGTAACTAAAACCAACACATATTTATTTCCACACAATCTATGGGGGCCAGGAGTTATACCTGAACTTACCCTAGTCTTTTGATCAGGGTCTAAGAAGAGGCAATTAAGATGCCAGGGGAGGTCATGGGCTCAGTTGAAACTCACAGTTTGTTTCCAAGATGACATGGTTACTGGTAGAATTCATCTTTGCGCAGCTGGAGGACTGAAGCCCTCCTATCCTGAAGGCCACCTGCAGGGCCTAATTGCTATGACCTCTTATAGGCAATGCATGTCGTAGAAGTATGCTTCCTCAAGGCCAGCAGCACCCAGCACAGTGTCTTTTAGCTTATTTTATGTTATATGCCAAAATAAATACAATCTATATCCTTCTCTATGACAAACTGTGCCAAGTATTTTCATGATTTAACTTACTCATTTGAATTCCTTTCCACACTTTCCATTTATTAGCTAGTTTCTTACTTAGAATTCCCACCAGCTATTAGTTTTGACTTATTTTTGAATAGATATTTTGAGGTATGTTACCCATACCCCTAGATACTCAGTATTTTAAACCAAAGGAAACTACCTATTTACATCACAGAGGAAGCAGAAAGAGCACTCATGTCTTCATAAATTATATTGGGCCTCCCAGAGCACCCAGAAGAGAACATTGCTTAATGTCTATCATTCCTTTTTCTTGTGAATATATCCAGTTTCTGGGCTTCCTTCCTCCCTAACTTTATCTTACTCCCATTACACATCATTCCATGAAAAATCTGGTCAGTATAAAAGTTCAAACTCATCAACACACTATATAGAACACCATATATGTCATTAAAATCAGTCTTGTGCTTTTTGGGGGGGTGCCTGGGTGGCTCAGTTGGTGAAGCCTCTGACTCTTGATTTCAGATCAAGATCTCAGGATTGTGAGATCGAGCCCCATGTTGGGCTCCATGCTGGGTTTAGAGCCTGCTTGAGAATCTCCCTCTCCCTTTCCCTCTGCTTCTCCTGCTCCTTGCTCTCCCTCTCTTGAAAAAAAAAAAAAAAATCAGTCTTGTGTGTTTAAATCTATTGTATTCACACTGGAGGAGGAACTGTTTTGTGGATTCTCCCAACCTGCCACACCCACCAGACAAAGCAAAATCAAAAACTCAAGTTTATTGCCATGTTAGCTTCAGTGGGGGCAACATATCTCTAATAATAAAAAAACAAAAGTTCATTTTTTATTGAATATTCAATCAAGAACCTGTTTTCTAATAAACTGGAAAGATGATCTAAATCAGTCTGCTTTGTTAAAGTATTTAATCTTAATTATTACTTCATTGTAGCTGTCAGCTTTTCAATCTAGGTGAGTCATTCTAAGGCATTTCTACTGTGATCGGTTCCTACTTGCCAGACCCTTGATAGATACAACCTCTTACTCACTGTACTTTTTGCTTAACTACAAAAGGTAGATGTTGTAGTGAAAGTCCAAACTGTAAAAATCTTATTTGATTGGGAGCTGTCAAAGTCCATACATTTTCTAGGGAACTGATTTCCTCAGAATACTCACAATAATTTGTCTTTTCGAGGAACTCAGATGATTGAACTGAATTGCGTGCTATGGGCCTTGAATTAAACTTGTTTAATAAAAGTCATGGTGTGCTAGCCTATAGGCTCAAATTAGGTGACTATCAAAAGTTGCTTGAGAAGTTTTAATAAATTTAAACAGCAGGCTTTGCTTAAATAATGACTGTGTTTCTGAAATTAAAAACAGGTGGCTTTGTTTTATTTTAATATATAAGTGGTCTTATATATACTAAATTCAGACACATAAAAACAAATGCATGTGCACATCTTCAGAAAGCTCTGGTTCAGTAACCACACATTAGCTCCGGCCTTCTATTGCGTAGTCACCAAGTAGGAGCTCACAGGACAGGTGGATTAGATAGGCAAGGAGAGAGCTTTGAAAGAAGAACCAGTCAATTCAAAATGTCGTAGGAAGGACGTTTTCAAGGAATGGGGAAGAGATGTCTCTTCTAGTTGGAGAGAAACATTTGAGAACAGGAATATAACAACCAGCTCCTACTTGGTATTAAAGTAATTGTTTGACCTTCTTCCTCATGGGACAAGCATTTAATGACTCTTTGTGTTTTAGAGTTTTCTCAGGGTTATATACAGAACAGAATGTAAGCCATTACTCTTGACTCCTGGCTAGAGATACATTTGGGTTTGCATCTCTTCAAGGTGCATGTATTTCTCAGTCTCTTCCATAGCTTGGCTCCCTATGCACCTTTAATTACCTAAAATTCAGTTCGCCTAACTTTGCACTAAGCTGCCTTATTCTGCAGCCAGTCTGGTCTCTGGACTTTGCATTAACAGGTAATTGTGTTCCTACATTTTCAAACTCTACTCGAATCTATATAATTTTCCCCACAGATACTGACCTGCTCAAATTTCTCTTATTGTAAAACAAAATAAAATGAAACAAATCTATTCTGTCACCTACCAAACCCCAATCTGTCACCTACCAAACCCTACAATCCTGTCCCTTTCCCTCCTCTCTGTGTGAAGCTGCTGGGCTTATAACATGGATACCAATGCCAATATTTTCCAGGAGATTGGTACTTTTACAAATATTTCATGAAAGAATTACAAGATCCATTCACTTTGGAGAACACTGTATTAAATAAAGTAAAACATAATGTCTTGTTGTAAGATCACTCAGAAGAACCTTCATGTAAACATTTTCACTGTTTCTAATGACCATAAAATGATTCTAAAAACTTTCATTCATTCATTCACACATGTATTATTAATTCAAAAACTCTAATATACATTTATAGGGTCTACTCTCTCAGATTAAATATTCACTTTCATTCAGCAGAGTGCGTATCTTACCACCTCATCTCTTTTTAACTCTCTATGCCAGTTTTCAACAATGTCGAAATTGCAGAAAAAAGAGAAGAAGGATGAATGTTCTTTTCAGTCCTCAACTTACTGTACCACAGTACTTTAGTGACTCTTCCCTTCCCAAAAGTTTCTCTGTCTTTCTCTTTCTCTTTCTCTTTCTCTCTGCCATGATTCATCTCCTCTGTTTCTGTAGCTCCTTCTCAGTCTTTGTGGCAAGCTCCTTGTCTGTTTACCTGCTGGTGTTCACAAAAAGCTGATCTCTGATGATCTTATTCTACACATTCTCTGCATTATCTAATATATTCTTGGGATTTTTAAATCTGTATTCTCAAGACAGTGAAATAGCTATAATCAAAATTTTCCAGTCTTTTGACTCACATATCTATCTGCTTGTATCTCTTTCTGGGTTTTCCTGGGAAATCCTCAAGTTGAATATGTACAAAAATATCTACTATTTTTCTCCTGTATCTGAACACATGGCATCACCATCTGTTCACTCATCCATGTCAGAAACCTGAAAATTCTTTTTGAGATAAATAGATGAGATAAGTAGATGACTTGAGATAAACAGATGACTGAGTTTCATTGGTTCTGGGTTTTTTTTTTCTTTTTTCTTTCTTTCTTTTTTTTTTTTTTTGGTCATCTTACAATGCCATTGTCTTATGTAAAACTTAAAGGCCACTGACTTAGTTAAGTGTCTTGTCCTTCATGTGATTATTGCTGGAAACTCAGTTTTTTTTCTTCTTCCAGTCTTTGCGTTAAAAATGTTCTCAGAATTTTCTAATTCAAACACAAATCTGACGATGCATCTGGGCTACTAAAATTATTCAATAACAACTATTATATAGAGAATAGTCCAAAGTTCTTTTATGGATAAAACAATAGTTCAGTTCTTATGTGGTCTTCCAGAAACTTGTCACTTCCCAAAAAGTACCAGGGTCCTGTTTCCTCTAAAACTGTGTGGTCCACTGTGATTGCTTTGATAAACAGAATAGAGTAGGAGTGATGCAGTTGAGTTTCAAGGTTAAGTAGAAAAAGTAATACACTTCTCCCAGCCCTCTTAAGATGTTCATCATTGGAAACCAGCCACCATATTGTGAGCCCACACTATATTCACACCTGGATCTTTCAAAATGCCTCAGCTAAATTGACAACCAGCATCAGTGGTAATGTATGAGTGATTATACTTGACTGAATGGACTTTCAGAGAATAAGTCCCTGGGCAATGAGTCACCCTCACACAACTTAATAAATTATCTCAATACAAACACTGTGAATTCATCTTGCAGGTCAAGAAATTGAACACTGAAAACACCTCAAAAGCAACCTCATCACTATGCCCTCATTCCTCCTAAGGTGCTATTTACTAACTAGATTTTAGACATCATATTGCAATTTTGCTGTTTTTCAACTTAATATACATTGTTTCAGACAGTAAGTACATTTTTTTCTAGCTTCATTTGTTCCATATTTTTAAGAAAATTTATTCATTGTTGCCTACGATTTGGTTCATTTTTTTATGGTATATTATACCACTGGGTAAATTGTTTCATTTATACATTCTACTCTTTAATGATACTCGGTTTGTTACAGTTTTGTTATGTCTATTACAAATGTACCATATGTCTGTAGGAGGTACCTAAGAGTAGATTTACTTTCTCAGAAGGTACATCTTCCCTTAACTATAATAGATAATGGCAGTTTTCTAGGCAAATTTATCCTCTTCCCAACAAGAGTGTATGAGAGTGCTTTTGCTCTGAGTCTTACCAACTGTTGATATGGCCATTGAAAGACATAAGGATTTTATAATTATGCCTTTATTACTGATTCCTAGCTTTACTGGATTGTGCCTAAAGAACATATTCTCTATGATATTGGTCATTTAAATTTTAGTGAGAATTGTTAAATGACCCAGCATATTACCAATTTTATAAATATTCCATGTGTGCATTAAAGAATGTGCATTCTGTAGTTTTTGGATAAATTGTTTTACATGCAAACACAAAATTATGTTAATGATATTTTTAGATTAATTTTATAATTTTATGGATTATATTTTAGGTAAGAGGAAGGATCTATAAAATCATGCCCAAGAGCTGTTGGATTGTCTATCTTTTTAACTTATTAAATTTCCAGTTTGTATACTTTGATGCTATTTTATAAGTTCATACATGTTAAAATTTTCATATCTTATTGGTGAATAGAATTCTTAATACAATATCCCTCTTTAATGTCTCAAAGACTTTATTTTTAAAAAATTTTTAAAACTTAGTTCAGTAGGTGCTAAGAGCTACTAGCAATCAGAAAAAAAGCTGTTCTGATCTGTAGCTGAGATAATATCAAGCTGGGCTGTCCTCTCTGCCAATACTATCCTATTCTCTTCCAGGATGCACCTTTTTGATGCATGGGGTTTAATAGGACAAGCTCCTTAACATTCCTTACTGTCTAAATTTGTAACCTTACAACTGAAAAGATTTGCTTACCTCTTCAGCCTCTAAAACACTTTTATTTGGGATGGAAGGGGTGTGGAAGGAGTGGGATAATAAGGGTGAGAGAGATAACAAATGTCCCTAATATATAAGTGGCACCTAATACTATTATTGCCTGTTCATATTTCTCACTTCTCTTAAATTGCATATTGGTGATTGTTTCCTGCTACATTAGATTCACAATTAATAAAGGCAGATGATTTTTATATTCTTTGTAGTTGTCCTAAGTAGGGGATACCTAGTTTATCATTATCAGAAATGGGTTGCATTTATTAATTTACAGAGTCAGTATTATTTTAGATTTTTTTAAAAGATTTTATTTATTTATTTGACAGAGAGAAAGATCACAAGTAGGCAGAGAGGCAGGCAGAGAGAGAGGGGGAAATAGGCTCCCTGCTGAGCCAAGAGCCCAATGTGGGGCTCGATCCCAGGACCCTGAGATCATGACCTGAGCCAAAGGCAGAGGCTTTAACCCACTGAGCCACACAGGCGCCCCATTATTTTAGATTTTTCAACATATTTACACTTTTTGTTTTGTTCACCCTACATTCCTGAATTTTGGACGTTGGACCAAGAAATACTTTCCATTTCTCTAAAGGACATCTTTCAAAATTCTCTTGAATGAGGGTTTAGTGATAGCAAAATCTCAGTTTTTGTTAGGATAAAAATGTCCTTTCTTCCATTCGGAGCACCTGGGTAGCTCAGTCCCTTAAGTGTCTGCCTTTGGCTCAGGTCATGATTCCAGGATCCTGGAATTGAGCCCCATATCAGGCTCCCTGTTAAGCAGGGAGCCTGCTTCTCCCTCTCCCTCTGCTGCTCCACCTGCTTGTGCTCTCTCTCTCTCAAATAAATAAATAAATAAATAGTGAGTCTAATTTTTATTTGGCTACAATATTTCTTTTCTCTGTATCTATTTTAAGGTATTTCCATGCTATGTGCTATGCTGAAGTTACCCAGTGGTTTATTAAGACAGATATTTTAAAAATATGTTTAGGATTCTTTGGGTTACTGATTAAGAGGATCAATATTTTTCATAAGCATTCTCTTATTATCTCTACAGATAATGCCCTTATAACCACCTTTTCTTTCTTCTCTTTCTGCAACTCCATTTAGACCTATATGAGATCTCACATTATCCACAATTTCTCTGAATTTATCTTTTCTATTTCCTGTGGTTTTGTCTTTCTATACTGTGTTCCACATAAACTTTATTCAGCTCTATTTACCAGTGCTCTAGTTCTTTATTTTTCTCTTATAGTTAACCTCTAAATCCATCCATTGAGGAATTTATTTTTTATCTTTCAGTAATATTATTAATTACATTTTATTTTTATGTATAAAAGAGTGGGTTTTTTTATGTTTTCCAATTCTATTTTGTCATTTTGATATTTTCCTGCTCTTTACTCATCTTTAAAATTGCTTTTTCTTTATGTCCTTAAGCAAAATAAATGTTTGTACAGCCCACAGAGTGTGAACTCAGTCCAATAATGCATGAAAGGATTAGATGGTGGTTACACATTCTCATGATTGCTTTACCCCTCTATTCAATGCCGAAGATTTACAAGTGGCTGTGGGTGGACAGGTTCAGTTATAGTCCACCCCTTCCATGACTGTATATCCTCACGAGTACCTAATTTTGAATTAGAGGGACAAGGTAGTCTGTATTAGATCTTCAACTTCAAATACTATTTTAAGAATTTTAATTTCCATTTTCCATATATTTTTTTAAAGATTTTATTTATTTATTTGACAGACAGAGATCACAGAAAAGCAGGCAGAGAGAGAGGAGGAAGCAGGCTCCCCGCCGAGAAGAGAGCCCGATGCAGGGCTCGATCCCAGGACCCCGGGATCATGACCTGAGCCGAAGGCAGAGGCTTTAACCCACTGAGCCACCCAGGCGCCCCCATTTTCCATATTTTTATTTATCTTTTCAGACCTAGTTGAGACATAACTAACCCTACAAAGCATCTTTTGAGATACTAACAACCAAGATAAAACTGATCACTTCCATTTTTATGTCCACAGTAAGCCCAGTGCATATCAAAAACCAAACCTATATCGTTAAAACTTAGTTTTCTAGTATCTATTTCTCCCAGGTCTACAAATATCTTAAGTCAAGACTATGTATAATTCATTACTTTATATTCATAATACTTAACACCACTTTTAGCATATAAGATGCACTCAATAATGCTTGGGCAGGTATAGTTTTCAATATATTGATCTATTGATTTCTAGAGGCAGAAATAATTCCATTTCTGATTTGCATAAATTATTCTAATAGACTTCTGTTTAATGTACCCAAATAATATTTTATTAATATTAATATTTTAAAATATTAATATTTTATTAATTTTAAAGCAACTTCTATTGTTATAATAGAAATTTGTTTTAGATTTTATAGAATAGACTTTATAGAATAATATGTTCAATCAATAAATAATTTCTCAAGTGCCTATTACATCTCATACTTTTTGCTCGGTGCTAGCATTACAGAAGTAACCATTTTAAATCAGTGATAAGGGTGTGGGTAGAAACCAAGATTATTATTTTCTCTTTCCTTTCCTATATCCCATTTTTTTCCTGACCCTTAGATAAAATCTAGGGCAAATCCTATGATTTATGCAGTCATGCTCAGATGATAAAAATTCCTCCTGTCACTTCTGATCACAAGTATAATCACATTACAGGAACAGTCAAGTCTACAAACTTTATTTGAATGCAGTGTTTTTCTCCTGCTCTACTTTTGTCACCAGTAGGAAAGGGGGTCATGATCGGCTGCTTCTTTATTCCCTCAGTTAGGCTTTTTACACCAGCCTTCCTGTGGCATCTGCCCAGGTAAGAGAGGAGTGAGAAACCAGGTGAGTATTTTTTAAGTTAACACTGATTTCCTCTGGCTGTGGCAGAAGCTAAAAAATACCATTTCCCTTTCAGAGTCTTTTGTGGACCCTTTGCAGCCATCATCAAACTGATTGTCACCACTTACCTCATGAACTGCACAGTAGGCAAAGCACTAAACTTTACAGTTCTCCATTTGTGATTTTCCTGTGGCTCCCTTATCAGGACAGCTCATTTGGACTCAGAGGGTCTCTGTGAGGACTCAAGGTCTAAGAAATCATCTACAGCAGAATCATTTAAGACAGGTGCAAGCAAGTTCTCTCTTTTTTGCCTCACAGGACCACATTTGATCTTTGGGAAACACACATTCAAATCTATATCCATATTTACAGAAATGTCATTATTTGTCTAAGTACAACCCTCTATTCTGTTGTCACATGTAATTTCTGTCATACTCTCACCCTTCTATTCCGTATGTATATATCAGTTTATAGTAGTCTGCAAATGCCAGAAGACATATATCAAACTCTCCAAATGGTCTCCTTAAAGCTGCTCTTGCAAGGTTTAAAGTGAAGAAAAGTAACTTTTCCCTATTGGAATATGGGCTGTTATTCAAGATAAAATTCTTTGCAATAAAATATCCCCAGTTTCCAAACTCCTTTTTGAACCATCAATTTCATAGCCAAAAAGTGACTAAGAGTTACAAAACCCATTTTTATCCATCTCCTATGCAAATTCAATATTGGTTGCTTACCACAGTGTTAGAATATAAAAATATTCAGTAACTGTTATCTTAGGATCTCAGCTAAAACAGAGAGAATCTCATTTCTATCCTCCTTTTCTGAAATGATGACTAAGAGGTTACTATACTAAAGTCCACATTCTAGGAGAAAATAATCACTGCCAACATGATACCTGCTTTAATATATACATGTGAACCATATATACATCAACACACACACAGAGACATATATTTAATATATCCATATACACCATACTCAGAGTCCAGAAGAGTGGGAGCATAACTGTCTGGTTATGTAAGATAACTTCTAAAAGACATAATATTTGAGAGATACTTAAAATATAGAAGTTTGGCAGGAATAGAATAGCAAAAGATCATCCAAAAGAGAAAGCTCTATGTTCAAAAGCAAATAGTAGTGAGAGAGCAATATTTGGGGAAAAGGAAAACTTTTCGTGCATCTAATGACTAATTCATTAGGTATGGCGGTAGGAAGAAGTGAGGGATAAAAATTACTCTGGCCAAGTTGTTTGAACAAGGTGTAAATGATCTTCTCTCACATTTTTAGGAAGTGGGGGTTTATTGGGAATTCCCCTTCAGAAGGGTAATATGATGAGATTTGGTGGAGAGTAAGATAAATTTAAAAAAGAGAAGTATTTCTCAAGATGTACTGCATGGAAAAATGGTCCAGGATAAAGAGAAAGTGGAGGATCCCAGAGAAACTCTGCAAACACGGTCTTTATAGTTAAATATGTTTGAGATAATTTATACTCAACTTATCATGCAAACTAGTCTACTAAATACTCTGACAATCTCTGAGGTAAGAGAACGTTTTAGCATTGACTTAATCTAGTATCAATCAAATCTTCTAGTACTTACAATTTTAACAAGAAATAATGTCTTACAGAGATAATGAATAAGAAAAAATACCTTCCAGATAGCCTGGTGTTGATGACATTTTCAAGTATTTCAAGGCTATTTATCATAATAGTTACCATAATTGTTTGCATGACAGATTTTGAGAGCCTTCGTTAAGAAAGTGGTAGTTGGAATGACTCAAAGTACCTGTGTAAAGGACTTATTATACAAAGAAGCATAAATGGACAATGAGAAAAGAAGTGCAGTTTCACTTTGAGAGCTCCACATTCCAATTATCTGTGATTGTCAAACCATTCACAGACAATAAGTAAGCACACTAAACTTATGTTTAAATTTTAAATTATAAAATCGTAATTTAAAAATATTAGTTTGATCATCTCTGAAGTATTCAGCATTACATCAGATAAATACCATTTGATTGTCTGCCTACATAGGGATCCCGCTTGCTAATTCAATTGCTAGACGTTTAGGAATTAAACAATCAGAGAAGACTTATTTCACCCCACACCCAAAGCAGAGTCCTGTCTCCATCAGGAAATGTCTCTGAATAATTCCTAAAAAAAAAAAAAAAAATGGTTGTTTGGAATAAGAGCTCTGCTTACAACAGAAGTGGTATTTTATGAATATTCTTAATTATATTTTCTACCTCCTTTCAGATAGTGTCTACAATTTTAAAGGGGGCTTATAAAACTTTTTAAAGTAGTTATATTTACAGATTCAAATGAAACTCCTTATTTTTGTTGAAAAGCTCTATTGCAACTTCTATTTCCAGTAACAGTGCTGACTATACATCCTGAAAAAAGGAAAGAAAAAAAGAAACTTACTGGTGTAAAATACTCAGAAATGCTATTTCTAAATGCATAGCTGACCTTGCAAGATGTTGAGGGAAATCCCCAGAAGCAGAAAATGAAAAAGAATCTGAAAACCATAGTGATAAGTGAGCCCTGAAATCAGCAATACCCTGAGGGCATTTATTGAGTTCAGTAGCTGATTTTTGAGTTTGACTGTCTCCATAAGGGAGTCAGTATATAATAAAAAGTTAATATACAACAACCAATTATATATTTATATACCAGCAAGAAGTAGCTAGAGAGTGTAATTAAAAAACAATTTTTAACAATAATAAAATTCACCATTGTTTTTATGGGGCATATTACCTCTGTGAGAAAAATGCATGCTATCATAGGACCATTTTTTTTTTAGCATTTTATCTTGGCTATTCATAAGCTCTCCTTGGGCTCCTGATTCACTGTTGCTCACCTTCTTTCTACTATGAAAAGAGTTAGAGTCATTAGACTTCAATTTGTTAATTAGATTTTAACTAGTTTAATTTGGTTTGAAACAGTTTTACTGGATTTTAATTACTTGAGTGTATAGCACTTCCACCTAATGGGATGAAAAGGTGGACAGTCCTTTCCTTAGACAACACCTACAAAGGTGAATAAAACTGTCAAAAACAATTATTTCAACATTCTGGGCCAAAAACATACAGAGAAACAGAGAAGCATTTATTCACGAAAATTGCTAAAGTGTTCACAAAAATTGGGTGATTCTGTAGTGTTCAAGATGAAGACTGCTGCCATGCCTCACCCTCAGCTCTGTCTGTGTGGGTCAACCTATGTGGTTCAGCAACACAGAGATGATGTGGGGGGTAGGAAGGGTAAAGAAAGTAGAAACGTGAGACCACTTGGCAGAAATTAGAAATAAAAGGAAGACTCAAAAGTGGCCTGGAATTTGAATGTGGGACTCCTATAGATCCATCTTCAGAGAGTATAAGCCCTGTTGACTTGAAGGGTTTGAGCACAGCTCTTATCAACTTTTGGCTGAACACAGGGTATGCAAACAGAGGGATGATCCCTGGAAACCAGACTTAAAAATAAACCCAAGAATATAAAATAAGCAAGAGATTCACACAGATATACCTTATCTAGTCAAGGTAATAAAATCTAAAGAAAAAGGAGCAAATCTTGGGAGCAGGAAAAAAGAACTCATCATGTATAAGAGAATAAAAATATAATTAGTGGCTGACTTTCCATGAAAAAAATGGAGGCACAAAGGCAGTGGAAAGATATTTTTAAGGAGTGGAAAGGAAAAAAATCTATCTTTAAAATATAAAGGTACAATAATGATATATCCAGATTAAGAAAATGATACCAAAAAATAATTTGAATTCACAGTAAAAGTGAGGAATGTCAGATACAGCAAATATAAATTAAGACAAAAAGAATATCTACATCTATTCATTAGTTTATTATAAGATTACATAGAACAATAAGTTAAATATTCTACAGTGAAGTTTATAACATATATAGATATAATGTACATGATAATAAAGCACAAAAGAGAGGGGAAGAAAATATACTGAAACAAAGTGCCAAATTTTATCAAAATTATATCAGTAGTTTGAAATAGAGTATGATATATTAAGATCTCTTTTTAAGTCCTCAGGAAACAACAAAGAAAACAGATTAAAAGGAGGGTTAAAAAACCATCAGAAGAAGTAAAATGGTACACAAAAATATTTTTTTGGCACAAAATAAAACATTAGAGGAAGAAAGGAACAAAAAAGTCATGAATAAAATAAAAAGCAAAGAGAAAAATGAAATCCAGCTGTAACAGTAATGATTTTAAGACTGACAGTCTAACCTCACCATTCAAGAGAGAACAAACTTGAGAAAAAGGAAGAGTCAACTATTTGCTATCCAGAACAAATACTACTTAACTACAAAGACAGAACCAGTTGAAAATAAAAGGGTGAAAAACTGATAATGTAGAGTACCCATACAAGTGATGTAATGATTATATTACTATCAGACAAAATATTCCTTTAAACAAAAAAATATTCTGAAGAAAAAATAATGGTGATATGGTTAGTACATCAGAAAACTGTAACTTTAAATGTATATGCATTTAATAATAAAACAAACTATAAAACCAAAACTGATAGAAAAGAGAAATAGACAATTCAGAAATAATAGTTACAGATTTCAATACACCACTTTCAATAAGTGATAGAGCAATCTGATAGAAAATCAGCAAGGAAATAAGAGACTTCAGTGATATTATTGACCAATTTGTCTTGATTTCTTTAGAAAAGTCCACTCAGTGACTACAGAAAATATATTCAAAAGGAGATGGAACATACTGTAGGAGAAACCATATGCTGTACCTCAAAAAATAATCTCAGTAAGTACAAAAAAAATTTTTAATTCATACAAAGTATGTTTTCAAACCACAATGTAATTAAATTAGACATCTGGAATACTTGGAAGTTAAACATACCCTGACATAGTGCTTAAGTACAAAAGGAAATGATAACATAAGTTAAAATATATTTTATCTGTGTGAGAATGGAAATACAACATATTAAAATTCATTAGATGCAGCTAATGCACCACTTAGAAATTTATAACTGTAATCTTCTGTCAAAAGAAGGTCTCAAATCAATAAAATGAGCTGACTATAAGAAAACAGAAAAAAAAAGAAACTAATTCCAAAGTGAGCAAGAAAAATGGAAAACTAAAGATTAGAGCAGAATTTAATACAATGGAAAACAGAAAACAATATGGAGAAATAAATATGACAAAAAATGGTTTTTGTAAGAAATCAAAGACACTGTCAAACATTTAGCATAGTAAACCAGATAATAGGAAAGCAGATACAAATGATCAAAATCAGAAATTAAAGAGAGGAAATCACTACAAACCCTGTAAAAATTAGAAGGATTATAATGATATGATATGAACATTATGCCAACTAGTTAAATAACTGAGATGAAATGGAAATATTAGGAGGAAACATAAAATCTGAAACTGATTACAAAGAAATGAAAATTTTGAATAATCTGGTTAGTAAAAATTATTTATTTAAAATCTTCCCACAAAGGGGCGCCTGGGTAGCTCAGTGGGTTGAGGCCTCTGCCTTCTGCTGGGGTTATGATCTCAGGGTCCTGGGATCAAGCCCCGCATCTGGCTCTCTGCTTGGCACAGAGCCTGCTTCCTCCTCTCTCTCTCTCTGACTGCCTCTCTGCCTACTTGTGATCTCTGTCTGTCAAATAAATAAATAAAATCTTAAAAAAAAAAAATCTTCCCACAAAGAAAAGCCCCATACCAGATAGCTTCACTAGAGCACTCTGTGAAATATTTAAAGAAGTAATACTGGATTTAAAATCTTGAGGAAATACATTGCTGAAATTGAAAAAGAAAAAGAAGAAAATGAAAAGAAGAAACAAAATTAACCATTACAATAAGTAAAATTTTGCTTGAAGTGATTTTCAATTCAGATCATGACGATCCTCAAAATGACATGTAGGCATTTCCATTCCATTTATCTATACCATCCAAGTGTTCTGCAGTAAACTTCCATATTTGTTTAAAAAAAAAAAAAGAAATAATACTGGTACTTCAAAAACTCTTTTAAGAGAACAAGTGAACACTTCCCAACCCCTTAGAGGCCATTGTTACCATTATACCAAAGACAAAGATACTGCAAGCAAGAAAACTACCGATCAATAATCCTTAAGAAAACAGATGCAAAAGCCTTAAACACACACCCACACTTTATTTATTTTTGAGAGAGGGGCAGAGAGAGCACAAGCACAAGTTGGGGGAGGGGCAGAGGGCCAGAATCTTAAGCAGACTCTCTGCTTAGCCTGGCGTTCAAGGCAGGTCTCCATCTCACCACCCTGAAATCATGACCTGAACCAAAGCCAAGAGTTGATAATCAACCAATTGGGCTACCCAGGTGCCCTCAAATGCAAAATTCTTAAGCAGATATTAGCCAACTGAATCCAGCAACACATGAAAAGAATTATAAACCATGGCCGACTGTAATTTCTACCAGGAACATAAAAGTGCATCAATGAAAGAAATAAAATAAATGACAAAAAATACATGATTCTTCCAAGAGACTCAGAAAAAGCTTTTGAAAATATTTTCTATATTTTCATAATCAACATTTAACTAGAAATAGAAGGGAACTTCTTCAACCTGACGATGGTCATTTTTTAAAGACCTGAAGCTTATATCATACTAAATAGTGAATGAATGTTTTCTCACTATGTTTGGGTGAGAAAAGATGTTGACTCTTGACATTTCAATTTAACATTGTAACTGGTGGTTCTAGCTATGAAGAAAGAAAGAAAAAGAAAGGTAGAAACACAGAGGTAGAAATAGGGACAGAGATGGGAGGGAGGGAGAGGGAAGGGAGAGGAGAGACTAAAACAGGAGGGGAGGAAAAGAAAGATATTTTATATGTAGAAATTCATAAGGAATCCACAAAATTATTGCCAGAACTAATAAACTAGGTAGGTAACAAAACACTGTTCAATATATTAAAATTAAATATATTTATATGTATTAGCTATAAACAATCCAAAAATAGGGACGCCTGGGTGGCTCAGTTGGTTAAGCGGCTGCCTTCGGCTCAGGTCATGATCCCAGCGTCCTGGGATCGAGTCCCACATAGGGCTCCTTGCTCGCCAGGGAGCCTGCTTCTCCCTCTGCCTCTGCCTGCCACTCTGTTTGCCTGTGCGTTCTCTCTCGCTCGCTCTCTCTGACAAATAAATAAATAAAATCTTAAAAAAAAAATCCAAAAATAATACCAATAATTTTAACAGCATCAAAATTAATAAAATGCTTAAGAAAATAATTATAAAAGCACATGCAATATTTATACACTGAAATCTACAAAATGTTGCTGAGAGAATATCAACATATAAATAATAGAAAGACTTTCTGTTGTCCATGGTTTGGAAGACTCAATATTGTTAACATGGCAGTTATCCCAAAACTGATCTATAGACTCATCATAATCACTATCAAAGTTCCAGCAGCAAGTTTTATACAAATTTGTTAGCTAATCCTAAAATATATATAGAAATGCAAAGGACCTGGAATAGTCAAAACAATTTATAAAAAGAAGGGCAAATTGGAGGATTTCTACTTCCAGATTTCAAAACTTACCATAAAACTACAGTAATAAAAACACCATATGGATAGAACAAAATTAAGGGTCCAAAATAAACCATTACATATGTGGCCAATTGATTTTTGACAAAATGCTAAGAAAAATCCAATTGTGGAGAATCTTTTCAATAAATTGTTCTGGGGCCATATTTATATCCAAATGCAATACTATGAATTTAAACACTTTCTTCACATTGTACACAAAATTAACTAAAAATGGATCACTGACCTGAAAGTAAGAGCTAAAATACTCAAACTGCCAGAGGAGTGGAAGGATAAAACCATCATGACCTTGGGATGGTAAAGATTTCTTAGATATAATATCAAAAGTACGAACTTTGAAAAGAGACCAAAAAATAATTTGGACATCTTTAAAATGAATAGTTTTATACTCAAAAGATATCAAATCAAAACATAAAAGATATCATTATGTAAATCAAAACATAAGCTATAGACTAAGAGAATATTTCCAAATGATATGTGGTGAACAGACCTTATGTGGTCCCCAAGAGTTTCCTCCTGGTGTCTGTGCCTTTGGTTCCTTCCCACTCGGTGTAGACAGTCCCTTTCATGTTGGAGAATATGGCAAAAGTGGTAAGATACCATTCCTACCATGTTATATAACTTAGTCTTAGTAGACTGGAGCAAGAGATTTTCCTTACTGGGTTGATAAATTAAGCAAACATGATGAGAAAGCTCAAGTGTCAAGCAACCACCAGCCAATAGCCAGCAAAAAGCCAGAACTCATATATCAGTAAGAAAATGAATTCTCCCAATAACTCAAATGAACTTAGAAGCAGATAACTCTCCAGTTGAGCCTCCAGAGGAAAATACTGCTTTGTCAGAATCTTGATTACAACCTTGGGAGACTCAGCTAAGCCATGTCCAGACTTCTGGCCCATGGAAATTGTGAGATAATAAATGCGTTCATTGTTCTGGCCACTAAATATGTGGTAATTTGTATGTAGCAACATAAATAAATCTAAAATCTTTTCAAATATATAGAAATGGATCCAGAATACATAAGTAACTTCTAAATTCAACATTATGAAGTCAAATATTCCAATTTAAAAATGAGCAAAATAATTCAATACACAGTGCTCCAAAGAAGATATATAAATAGCTAATAAGCACATGAAAAGTTCCTCAACATCAATATTCTTTCAGGAGAAGCCAATTAAAAGCACAAAGACAAACCCATCCATGCAACAGAAGGGATATAATCAAAAGAATAGATGACATCAGTGTTGGCCAGGATGTGGAGAAACTAAAACCTTCCCATAGTGCTGGTAGGAATGTGAATTGGTAAAGCTACTTGAGAAAGAAATGTCCTTCAGTTTCTTTCATAGTTAAGCATAAATTCATCATATGACCTAGCAATTTCTTTCTGATGAATATTATCCAAGAGAAAAGAATGTTTATGTCTACATAAAATTTGTGTAAATGCTCATAGTCACATTTTATATAATAGCTAAAATCTGGAATGAATACAAACATCAACCAATAAATACAATGTGATATAGCTAAACAATAAAATATTATTCAGCAACACATTAACGAAATACTGATACATCACAGATACACCTCAATAAATTTAACCTAAGTGAAAGAAGCCAGATCCAAGTCTATGTCTTATATGGCTCCTTTATATAAAATTAGCAATCAAATGTATAACAGCAGAAAGAGATTGCTTCGGGCTTGGGTTGGAAGCAGGGTTAGACTACAAACTGACTGGTGGGGAATTTTAAGGATGATGGAAATGCAATGAAATTAGATTGTGGTGCTGGTTGCACAACTCTATAAATTTACTGAAAATTAACAAATTGCATGCTAATGTGGTTGAATTTTTTGGTATGTAAATTGAATCTTTATACAACTGTTTAAAAAAGAAATATGAAGTAAAGACATACTATAGTTCTGCCTGATTCATTGATTTGTAATTGTTCTTTCCTGTAGTTAAATCTGAGCTTCTCTTTCCTCCACTGATTAATCTGGAACTAGAAATAGTCACTCCAAATTGGTACAAAAAGAATATCACTCCGTGAAACCTGAAGCTTGAAAGAAGAGACAAAAGGACTGAGCTAAAATTGAACTTAATCATACTCCTCCCCTCCCATCTCTTTCTGCTGTAGGGCTCAAAGAGGTATTTAGTTCCTGTCTTCTTTAGTAGTTCCTGTCATCTTGTCTATAAGTGTTATTCATTCTTCCAAACAAAGTACTTTTTCTCTAAATCATAGTAGTTTTCTATTAGTTGCAAACAAACAAAATTAGCTAATAGAGAACTTAAATTTAAAATGTGTAAATGCTATATATTAGTGAAAGGGCATATATTTTAAGTCTTTATTCTACATTATTTATGACAATATCTAGAACTTTAGTAACTCATCTTTAGCATCTATAAACAAGAAGGAAGTTTACAAGCATGGAGGATTTAAAAGATAAAATCTTAAAGCTATTAAAATGGGTATGATTCAACTGACAAATACCAGACTCTTGCTAAAGGAGCATGACAGAGTATCTATTATCTCTAAAGCAAAGTGAATAAAAGAAAATGTTTTTCAAATGAAAATTGTTGTAGCTTTTTGATCATGGATCACTAAGAAAGCTTATGCCAAGGGTCTCACTGAAGAATATGAATAACATAAAGGAATGAAAAAAAAAACTATGATTTAATTGCTTTTTCTATTAAAAGGTAAGGGTTACATTAATAATAGCCTTGGGGCACCTGGGTGGCTCAGTGGGTTAAAGCCTCTGACTTCAGCTAAGGTCATGATCCTGGGGTCCTGGGATCAAGCCCCGCTTGATCGGGCTCTCTGCTCAGTGGGGAGCCTGCTACCTCCTCTCTCTCTCTCTCTGCTTATCTCTCCGCCTACTGTGATCTCTGTCAAATAAATAAATAAATAAATCTTTAAAAAAAATAATAGCCTTGACATTCTATGGATTCTGATTTCATTCCTGCAAATATCTAACACTTTCTTGCCTTGTTTATAATGGTTCCTTTTCTGCATTGCAATAATTCCAAAAGTTTCCAAAAATCTGCAGATTTGACATAAGTAGTCTTTACCATGTTCTAGATAAGAGGGTAGGCAGTGCCTAATAGATTAAACACTCCTTCTTCTATCTAAAATTCCTCTCAGTCTTAGTATAAATAGAGTTAGAAACAGAGTATATGAGACAAAGTGTAAGGGTGAAAAAAATTCTCATTTCCAGAACTCAACTATGCAATGGCATTTTGAAGAATCCTTTGAAGAACTGGTAATTGAACCCTCTAGAAAATTAAGAAGTGCTACTTAGTTTTTAAATATCTAGTAAAATGGTTGGTGACTTTTATATATCTCATTTATTCATAAACTTCATTTATATTATAATTGCCCCATCTTATATTTGAGGAAAATATGACAAAATATGAGTATATAGTTA